>CM060618.1:33190092-33477592 GCA_030578275.1 Meda fulgida
TTAAAATTAAATTTATTGAATGATGATTTTGAATCAATCTAGTTTCTTTTCTTTTTTTGTGAAGTTTTTGTTATTGGTTTGCTCATATTACTTTTTTATGAGTAGAATAAGATTGGGCACACTTAATTTAAATGGTGCACGAGACAGCAACAAAAGAGCAATGCTTTATGAACTGACTAGACAAAAGAAAATTGATGTAATGCTGGTCCAAGAAACTCATAGTGATGGCTTTAATGAGAATGAATGGCTAATGGAATGGGATGGGCCGATTATTTTAAGCCACAAAAGTCACTGTAGTGGTGGCTTAGCTGTACTTTTTAAGAAAAACTTTAAACCAATTTCATATGAGGTAGAACATGTTGTTGAGGGACATCTATTGAAAATAACAGCAAAATTTGAAAAAATGTTTTTAGTTTTTATAAATGTGTATGCTCCTGTTGTTGGTCCTGAAAGGGTTGTTCTTTTTGATAAATTAAGTAATATTTTGTCAAACTGTAAAGAGGAAGAGTTCATATTTGTTGGAGGGGATTTTAACTGTACAGCAAATGATGGAATGGATAGGAATCATAGAGAGCCACATCTAGCTTCTCAACATGCTATAAGAAAGCTTATAGAAGAACATGATTTGTGTGATATATGGAGAACTCTATATAAAGAACAAAGGCAGTACACATGGGCGCACACAAGAGAAAATTATATTTCTATGGCTAGATTGGATAGATTCTATTGTTTTAAGTACCAGTTTAATGTTATTAAGAAATGTGAGATTTTGCCTTGTGGGTTTTCTGATCACAGTCTAGTAATCTGTAGTGTTTTCATCACTAATATAAAGCCTAAGAGTGCCTATTGGCACTTTAATACCTCTTTGTTACAAGACCATTTTTTTAAGGATGTTTTTATTTATTTTTGGAAACAGTTCAGTTCCAGGAAAAAAGATTTTTCATCCCTACAACAATGGTGGGATCATGGGAAAAAAGAAATACAGCAACTGTGTCGTCAGTACACTCTCAACGTATCCAAGGACATTTCCCAATCTATGAAAACCTTAGAGATTGAAATAGTGGAACTTCAGAATTTGGTCGAGTCCACAGGAAATCGAGGACATATTGAGCTCCTCAAAGTTAAAAGAAGGACTCTAGATAACCTGTTAGGCATCAGGGCACAGGGAGCATTGATCCGGTCACGTTTTCAGAGTGCGGTAGAGATGGATGGCCCAACTAATTTCTTCTTCGGTTTGGAGAAAAAGAATGGTCAAAGCAGAATTATACATTCTTTATACTCATTGGAGGGTATAGAAGTGGTGGAGCCTAAGGAAATCAGAAAAAGAGCTGTATTATTTTATTCTGAGCTTTATAAAAGTGAACATACAGAGGAAGATGAGCTGGCCAACTCTTTTTATATGGGTTTGCCTAAAGTTCCAGATGAGACCAATTCTTGGCTTGAGAGGCCGCTTTCAGCAGCTGAACTGCATGTTGCTCTGCGGAGCATGGATTGTGGTAAGGCCCCGGGAATTGATGGTCTACCAGTCGAGTTTTATAAAACGTTTTGGTCAGTGTTGGGGGGTGATTTGCTGGCTGTGCTCAACGATAGTCTGGCCCGAGGCTTGCTACCTTTGAGCTGCAGGAGGGCAGTCATTACCCTTTTACCCAAAAAAGGTGATTTAAAAGAAATAAAGAACTGGCGCCCTGTTTCACTTTTATGCTCTGATTTAAAGCTCTTTTCCAAAGCTTTGGCCATTAGATTGAGGGAGGTAGTTGGGCAGGTTATTCATCGTGATCAAACTTACTGTGTGCCTAACAGGTCTATTTTTGATAATGTTTATTTAATTCGGGATATTTTGGACGTCTCTAGGCTATTGGACATAGACACTGGTCTCATTTCTCTAGATCAGGAAAAGGCATTTGACCGGGTTGAGCACAGCTATCTCTGGCGCACGCTAGAAGAGTTCGGGTTCAGCTCTGGTTTTATAGCCATGATTAGGGTTTTGTACCGGGATGTTGAGAGTGTATTGAAAGTGAATGGTGGTCTTAGTGCTCCTTTTAAAATTAACAGAGGTATTAGACAAGGCTGTGCACTTTCGGGAATGTTGTATGCTCTTGCCATTGAACCTTTATTGGTTAAGATCAGAGAAAGAATTGAAGGTTGGACCATACCTTGCTCTGGAGCCAATTTTAAGCTGTCTGCATATGCAGATGATATTATTGTTTTGGTCAAAGGGCAAAATGATGTTGATCTTCTTAAAGACATTCTTGACAAATTTGGTCTAGTTTCCTCTGCTAAAGTTAACTGGTCCAAAAGTGAAGCCATAGTAAGTGGTAACTGGTCCCATGGTCTTCCTAAACTACCAGGTGATTTGTACTGGAAAAGAGATGGGTTAAAATATTTAGGAGTATATGTTGGCAATGATTCAATGTTAGGCAAAAATTGGGAAGGAGTTTTAGAAAAATTAAAGGGGCGATTGGAAAAGTGGAAATGGCTTTTGCCAAAAATGTCTTTTAGAGGGAGGGTGATAATAATTAATAACCTGGTGGCTTCAGTTTTGTGGCATCGTTTGGCCTGCATTGATCCTCCAAATGGACTTCTGAGTAAAATTCAAGCCAGTATGGTGGATTTTTTTTGGAGCACTTTTCATTGGATACCGCAGAGCATACTTTTTCTACCCAGAGATGAAGGAGGACAAGGACTTATCCATTTGCCCAGCAGGGGGGCAGCTTTTCGACTTCTGTTTATTCAGAGGTACCTCACAGGACCTAAGGATCTAGTCTGGAGAAAAGTGGCTGATGCGATTTTTAATCAAGCTGGTGGACTGGGATTGAACTCTGTCTTGTTTTTGATGGACTCTAGTAAGCTGCAGTGCAACGGACTGACTCTTTTTTATAAGGGACTTTTTAAAGTTTGGAACTTATTTGAAAAACGGAGGTTGGATGCGACTTCCTCGTTGTACTGGCTTTTGGAGGAACCTCTTGTGCATGGAGCGCGGTTTGATGTTACGTGTGAAGTTACACCTGGACTGCTTCATTGTTTAATTTCCACTAAGACATTAAAAATGCATCATGTGTTGGATGTTGCTGGTTCTGGTTTAAATAATGCTCAGTCCATGGCCACATATCTAGGTGTGCGGTCGGTACGGTATGTAGGAAAAATTCTGGACCTTTTTAAACAGAAACTAACAGAAGAAGAAAATAATCTGTTAATTGAATTTCATAATGGGAAACTGGTTCCTAATAATACAGATCCCTTTCCAAGTATTTTTCTTAGTCCCAATCTCAAAGGACTGTCTGGACCTTTTCTGAACCTGAGAGGGCTAGAAGGGTTAAGTTTGCAGGATGTTCAGAGTAAAGTCTTGTATAAATGTCTTGTAAAAGTTTTAAATAAAGCAAATTTAAAAGAACGCAGTGATACAGTGTGGAGAGAGAAATTGGGAATAGATGATGAAAATAAACCTGTTTGAAGAGTTTTATACAAACCACCAATTGAAAAGCGCACAGGTGATATTCAATGGAGAGTTTTACACGGCGCAGTTGCTGTAAATGCATTTGTGAGTTTGATTAATCCCAATGTATCAAGTGATTGTCCTTTTTGTAAAATGAGGGAGACAATTTTTCATTGTTTTTTAGAATGTTCAAGACTGAATGATATGTTTTGTTTTCTTGATGTTCTTTTCATGAATTTTGGGGAGATTTTTTCTTCTAAGATTTGGATTCTTGGACCCAAATATAGTGTGGCACAAAGAATAAAAAGTCAATTGTTGAATTTTTTAATTGGGCAAGCCAAACTTGCTGTTTACCTGACCAGGAAAAACAGAATAGAAGGTAGAGAAGGACAACATGTGGTTATTGTTTTTAAAAATATGGTAAAAGCAAGAGTTATGCTTGATTTCAAGTTCTATAAACTGATGAATGATTTAGAAAGTTTTTTGCACAAATGGTGTTTTAATGGAGCTATTTGTACAGTTGAAGAAGAAACGTTGATCTTTACTACCATGTTACAATAAGTCTTGATTTTTGTACCTCTTTTTTGTTTCTTTGGACAATGTGATTGGATGTTTTGCTGACGTTGTAGTGATATAAATAAAGTGTGTTGAAAACTCTCTCTCTCTCTCTCCTCCCTCTCTCTCTCTCTCTCCCTCCCTCTCTCTCTCTCTCTCCTCTCTCTCTCTCTCTCTCTCTCTCTCTCTCTCTCTCTCTCTCCCTCTCCCTCTCTCTCTCTCTCTCTCTCTCTCTCTCTCTCTCTCTCCCTCTCCCTCTCTCTCTCTCTCTCTCTCTCTCTCTATAAAATTATATACCGATATATATCGGATATATATAAAGTATATATTAGGTACACAAAAATCCAATTTAAATCTAAGTGATTAACAAGTTACAAAAGTAATCGGAAAAAGTAGTCCATTACCTAAAATGAGAAATGCTGATAATGTTACTAACAAAAACATTTGTCATGTAATTTGTAATCAGTAACGAACTACAATTTGCAAGTTATCTACCCAGTACTGAATGTATAATATTAACAAATTAACTGCACATTTTTCTGTAATTAACCGCGATTTCCAAGTTTTGTAATATATTTTTATATTGTAATACTTTCACATTGAATCTCCAAAATAGTGTACAAACAACATAAATAAATTATAAAAATCATACAACGTTTAATTTAAGTGAACCTTAAACAATCTTCACATAAACCCGTTTAATAATTGTCACATTTAGCAGTGCTTTTATTATGTCAGGGCACAATGCTAAGGTTTTTTTTCTTCAGATTTTTACCTGCCCTGCTAAAATGCACAAAAAAGTATTGTTTTTCAGCCAATTCGAAAAAGAAATATTTCGCAAACCTGCAATGGAAACAGTTTTTGCGCATTTACAGGTCACCAAACTTAGAAGGGGCGGTGTGTTCGGACAGAAGACGAGACGGAGTTGTTTATTAAATTCATTAAAGTCATAAAACGTGATATATAAACCTACCAACGTCCGTTGCTATGATTTTTGGAATGACTTATCGCAAGAGGAAAAAATGACGTTTTAAGCACATAACATCGGTTAATGGAAACGGCGTCATTTCGCAATAGTTTTTTAGCGATATTTAGAAAAATTCGCAAAAGTTTTGCAGCAAATCTGTAATGGAAAACGCGGCTATTGACAGACAGCAGCAGGTGGTTATTAGGCTACTGTCACTTTAAGACCTGCCGCACATGACGCGAATATGATCCTATTTACTCACAAATCTTTGCGTTCATTTATCACTTTTTAAGCAATTTAAGACTGTGCTTACGAGGATACACGACAAAAGGCATTTCAACATAAATATGAGTTTTTTTCCATTCACGCATGAAAGACATATCCCGCTTAAATGGTTTAATTGCACTTGAATGAATGTAGCATGATTCAATGAATAACTTCAGCATTTGAAAGTATGATTTGATCAAATGTCAGCATTGACATTGATGTTTGTTTGATCATTTGACAGTATAGCGTTAGTGTCAGACAGCTGGGCAAATGTCAAGTATAGCTGACCTTCTGACTAGTTCAATTCTAAAGGAAAAATCATATTAGGCAATGTATTACCTTCTCCCCATATAATCCCCACATTACGTCACACAGACCCTTGCATGATTTTCTGCGAGCTCCTGCTGATGCAGGCTTAGACACTAATACCCTTCCTTCCGCTGCTTTGGCCAGTCAGCGTCCTGTTTAATTGCCATCTGGGGCAGATGAAAATGAAGTGGCATCTTTTATTTATAGTCTTGCTTTCTTCCTGGCTTTGATGGTCAATCGATGTCGAAAAGATTCATATAGTGCATTAGGAGGCTTTAGTCTCTCTTGTGTCCTCAGAAATATTCCGGTATCTGCTGACCTTTTCATCAAAACAAGATGGATTCAATTATGAAGTTGTCAGAACAGGTATTTCGGAATGTGAATATGATGAGTGTGTTATTAGTAGTTTAACTGTTCTGAAAAATATGCGAAAGATTCCGTGCAAATGATACATGACCATGATTATACAACCTTTATCTGCAAAGCTTTGATTTCAAAAAGGAAGACTTCAGAAAAGAAGAAACAATCCACATGTGTGAAAACGTCCAGGTCACATTTCAACCAAAGATAAAAAGGAATTTGTATTGGTGATTGTAAAAATGGTATTTTTATTTTGGAATTATTTTAAAGACAATTAATACATTTTCCCCACTGTAACACATCGGGTAATTATACAAATGCTTCATGTTATTTGCTATATACTATATATAGAGTGTTGATATGCCTTTTTCTATTTGTTTCTATGTCAAATAATTACCAACACCTGTCCTTCATTTAGTCTCTTCATCTTGTGTATTTAAACCCTCAGTAATCGTCTGTTCATTGTCTTGTGTTAATGTTTCATACATGTATTATTCCTGATGTTGTTTTAAATGTGATTTCATTGTTCATCTGCGTCAAGCATCCTGTTTTGGATTTATCAAGTCAAACCAGCGCGTGACAGTTTGTATTTGTACAGTGTATTTTTTTATTTTACTTCTGTCTGTGTGAAAAATGTTTGCTGTTGATGAACTCCACATCCAGATACCTTTGAGTCACAGACACCTTCACACTTTCCACAATTCCTCCTACAAAACATTCCAAAGTTCTGAGTTCCCGAATTAGCCACAATAAATCTAAAGCTCTTCTCATCCTATTCTGTGTGTATAACAGCTGGTGGCTTGTCACACCAGTTCCTTCTGCATATCCTCAGAAGTCGGCATTAGTTACATGAAGTGCAGAGGTCATTATATCAAATTAATATCTGTTCCTCGTCAAATATTGAATTAGTCACCTAGATTACTGTTCTAGATTAACCAGCATGTTTGAACTGAATGCCAGTGAAATGTAAATGTAATTTCATCCAACAGAATTCAGAAGTCAGTTCAACATTTACTACCATTATCTTAAAAAAAACATATATATATATATATATTTATATACACACACTTTACAATAAGGTTCATTAGTTAATGTATAGGACATCATGCAGATGCACTGGGACAAATCCTGAGGTGATTGGGTGTTTCGAGGTCTTTCAACAGTAGAAAGACCTTCGCCCCGGCGACCCGGCCGGAGTTGATCTGATCCCGGCCTGTGTCCCAGCAGCGACCTTGATTTTACTGGTTTAAAGCTCGTCCTTGCCCAGTTGATGAGCTTCT
Source organism: Meda fulgida (assembly GCA_030578275.1). Lineage (NCBI taxonomy): Eukaryota > Metazoa > Chordata > Actinopteri > Cypriniformes > Leuciscidae > Meda > Meda fulgida. The sequence goes on from CM060618.1 coordinate 33,197,264, forward strand.
TTAGCCCTTGGAGAATCCACCTGCTGCCTGGTACGGATGTGGTGGTGACTGTCAGGTCATCCATGAAAGCTCTTATTGGGGGCTGTCGCACTCCAGATTTCATCAAAGGGCCTCTGCACTCTTCCTCTGCCGACTTCACAATCATGTTCATGGCAAGGGCGAAGAGAATGACTGAGATGGTACAACCTGTAATTATGCCTTTCTCTAACCGATGCCAGTCTGATGCACCAGACCCAGTAGTGACTCTTAACCTGAACTTGCTATAATAATCCAGGATAAGGTCCGTGATTTTGCTGGGAACATAATGTCGTTTGAGGGCAAGCACAATGACATTGTGTGGTATGGAGCCAAATGCATTAGCAAGGTCCAACCATAACATTGAAAGGTCTTCTTTTCCTTCACGAGCCTCCCTAATGAGATGTGTGATGACACCCGTGTGTTCCTAACAGCCAGGCACTCCCGGGATTCCACCCTTCTGAACAGAGGTATCAATATAGTTGTTCTTCAAGAGGTACTCAGTTAGTCGTCGTGACAAGACACTGAAGAATAGTTTGCCTTTAACGCTTAGTAATGAGATGACTCTGAACTGACTGATGTTCTTTGAATTTTTTTTGCTTGGCAACTCTTCCCCTGCGCCAGATCACCCTCAGACTCTTGCGGGCAGCGCTTGTACACAGTGTATGGAACGCCACTAGGCCCTGGAGCGGAGGCTGATCTAGCTTTTTTCACCACCTCCTGAATCTCTGTCCAACTGGGCTCAAGACAAATTCAACTGTCGGAAGATGTGGGCTTATTAGGGCTGTGTGTGGTTCCAGTTCCAGGTCCCTATCTGGGTCGCTCAAGGTGTTGTGCAAAAAGAGTTCACCTCCACGTTGAGCATGTGAGGCTGCCACTGCGCTTGAGACCAAGAAGCTTCTATACGTCCTCGGCCTTAGTGGCCAGACCGGGCTCCCACAGAATGGCCACGTAGGCTGATCAGCCATGGCCGCCCGAAGGGCCGCCTACACAGCCTGCTTCGCCCTGGTCTTCTGAACTGCCGGTAGCATCCTGGAGTCATCAGTCCCTGTTGACCCTCCTGAAGAAGACCCCCCCTCCCTAGTTTCACCATCTGTGCGTGCGTGCGTGCGTGTGTGTGTGTGTGTGTGAGAACCTTCTGCCTGTCTGTACCCATTTTAGTTGTATTGTTGTAAGTAAACGCTTTGCTTTGGAACTTTTGACTCTTCTTCTCCTGCACCACACCGTGACACTTAGTTAGTATTATTTTCAACATTTACTAATACGCTCTTAAAATCAAAGGTTGTATTTCTTAGTTAATGCACTGTGCCATAATATGAACAAACAATGAACATTGGATTTGTATTTGCTAACATTAACAACAATTAATAAATACTGTAACAAATGAATTGCTCATTGTTAGTTCATGTTAACTAATGAACCTTATTGTAAAGTGTTACCATATATATATATTTTATCTTCTCAACGTCTCAAACTGTGCTCAGACGAGCCCTCAAGTTCAGAGATTTAATTTTGAACTTCATTTTGAACATTTCTCATCTATGTCCTCCAAAAATATACAGTATGATCTGAGCTGCTATACTCATTTTACAGCTTTATCCTCTTTGGGAAAGCAGTTCTATAATATTGACATTTAATTTGAAAGCATCATTGGAGGAATAAAAAGCCTCCCTTATGTTTTTGTTTCAGTCCTGATGTGTTTAAATCCTCACCATAATTTGGTATGGGTAACTGTGATTTATAAGAGTATTTGTGACACTTTGGGGTTCAGAGCTCTTTCTGAGATCCAAATCTTCTTCAAAAATGAGTTTAATGTCTGTAAAAGGAGTTTGAAGTTTGTTTTATTCTGTGATAAGTCCTCTGTTAAGAGTTTTTGTTGCAGATGACCTCTGGTTGTGTTTAAAGTCTGTATAGGCGAGAGATGGTGGAGATTATGAATATTAACACAGCACTTAAACATAATCAGGGCTAATGCACCAGTCGCCACAATTTTGAATGTCTACTTCATGGCTTTAAACAGGGAGGGATTGATTCAAACAAGAAGCCTAAAGGCTTGATTACAGTTTCAGTGCCTGAAATGCTTCTTCTAAACACTGTATTTGTGGGTGTTTATGCGAAGGTTATGGAGTAACATACCAGATAGATCTCACATCCATCTCCATCAAACTCTCTGTCCACCTGTCCATAATCAGTATCTTATATCTTTTTTCTTTTTCTGTAAAATGTCTACATAAGATTTTTTATTCAATATTTTGACTCTTTTTGTCTTTTCGTTACTGTAAAATTATTTTCAAGAAGTATTTCTTGTCTCTTTTTGTCTTTTTCTATAAAAATCATTTTAATCAGTATTTTTCTTTTTTCTGTAAACATATGTTTTTATTTGTCTTTTTTTCTTTTTATCTGTAAAAAATCCTTTAAATCTGTATTTTTCTTTTTTGTCTTTTCTTAATCACTATTAAAATCTCGTTTTCCTCTTTCTATAAATATCTTTTCTCATGAAGAAAAACATTTTTCACATGAAAATATTTCAACATTCTTAAAACAAAGAGATATTTTCTTGACACAAAATTACACTATATATTAAAGGTAGGGTAGGCAATTTCGGAGAGGCTAGCAATAGCAAGCTAGCTTTGAAATGATTAGATCCCACCCTCCCTTCAGAGCATCTCCAGACTCGCCTCCTTCAAAACACATGAACACACACAGCAGATTCTGCAAAGCGTCACGAGAAGTAGCGTGAAATTACCTCATGCCTCAAAGCACATAACATTACAATAATAATGAATATAAACAGCTTACAGGAGACCAGTCTCATCCCAAGGCGTCATCTAACTGACGCTTTTGACCATGTTTGACCATGCGTCAACATGCCGACGCACATGGCACCCTTTACGCGTCAATATGAGACGCGCCTCCTAGTGGTCTAACCCTAACCCTACCCCAGACCTAAACCTACCCATAACGGAAGCGTCATCTAACTGACGCTAAAGGGTGCCATGTGCGTCGGATATAGACGCATGGTCAAAAGCGTCAGTTAGATGACGCCCGAGGATGAGCTTCTCATATTGACGCGTAAAGGGTGCCACGTGCGTCGGCATGTTGACGCATGTTCAAAAGCGTCAGTTGGATGACGCCTTGGGATGAGACTGTGTTGCTTACAGAGCCCTAGTTCGCCATTGATAGTGTTGCCATAGAAACGCATAAATCAGAGTCTGAGGACAGCTCGTAATTATGGTTACAACATGGTGTGAACTCACTCAGCATAAGCTTGTGGTTTTTAGTTCATGAGGGACTGTTAAAGATGACTGCTGTTTGTTTGTGGTGCTCGTTGACTGACGTCTGTCTACATCTCTGCATAATCTCATGAAACGCGTTGATGTCGTGTGATGTGGTATGGAAATACATATGTTGACAGGCAGGACATTTCATCATTGCATTCGGACTGAATTCAATGATTGGACGACCATTTTTTTGGTCCTGAGACTTCCACAGAAAATACACGTTTTAACACTTAGACTACTTTTTATTTTTGATTGCTATCAAGATGTGAAGAGAGTTTCAACCAGAATAACAATAGTATTTATGAAACAATTGCCTATTCCCTACCTTTAACAACTGTTTTCATGCGGCCTTACATTTGCATTTGCTTTTAATTGAGCCAAGAGGTCAGTCTGTGACATTTAGATCCTCTACAGAGCTGTACTGCCTTGATGAGAATTTGTATGCAAACTCGAAAGGTTAATTTGCCATGGCATCCCTCTGAGATTTACTATAATCGTTTTTGTAATGGGCTTTTTCAAATTATAAGTAAAATAAGGCCTGAAGTAAACATTAGCGAAGATACTTGCACAATTTTGAAAAAAAAAAACAACAACAAAAAAACATGACAAGATATATAAGTACAGCATTTTCTTTACTTTTTTAAACATTGCATCTTGAAAATTCAGTTTTGAGATATATTGAGTGTAATTTATGTTGTAAAACAAGGCATCCAAGTATCTGCAGGTCATGTTAACCAAAACAAATATTTCACTCATAATTTGAACATCTCAAAAAATCTATTACAAGAAATCCAGGAAATTCCAAAGGAATTGAAAATGCATGGCTTGAAAATGCTAGTTCTCTTCCAGGTTTTTGGACTAAAACCTGAACAGCTCTATCCCTTTTCGCTATGCAGATTCATAGGTCAAAGTTCACCAAGCTTAACCAGTCAGAACACCATAGGAACCACCTAGCAACACCCTAACAAAACACCCTAGCATCACACTGCTGAATTTTTCTTCAGAAAAGGACCTTTCTTTTTTTGCATTACTGATGGGTGTCACTAATGGGAATAATAAAAATTTACAAGAATAACTTGAGAATGATTAAGAAATAATCATACTATTATGTCACTTTATGTATGTCATATGATTCGTTCATATTGACTTCTGCCAAAATATAAACAAATAATAATAATAACAGTGTTTCTTCGCTGTTTCTTCTGAAACTATCAAATAATTCCCTCCCGACAGACTGTGACAGAAGTGATGCATCTTCTTCCCAGACCCAAAGGGGAAGACATAAGACATAAATAGAAGATAAAAGACATAAATTCCCCAGCGTTGCTTAAGAACTGAGTCTCTCTGGCAAATTTATGTTTTTTGTGGGAGACAGGTAAAATTTAAGGAACATTACCTCTCAGACATCTCAAGGCTTTGAGTAACTCAACACAATATAATCGCTATATTTGGCTGTAGGAGGTGTCTGCAGCTCTTGAAATGAGTGGGCTTGATTATGTGTGTATGTTCCCTGCACTCAAACTCTGAGTAAGTTATTCTTACTTTAGTGTGAAACAGGCCATCTTTATGGCTTCTGGCTAAATACAGTGTAATCAGTGCAAACTGCAGTCATTTGGGCTGATATGTTGCCAGCTGTGTGTGTGTGTGTGTGTGTGTGTGTGTGTGTGTGTGTGTGTGTGTGTGTGTGTGTGTGTGTGTGTGTGTGTGTGTGTGTGTGTGTGTGGCCTGGTAAACCCTACGTTATGGGGGCAAAATGTCCCCACAAGGATGGCAATATCCGAAATCCTTGTTCGTGTGGGGACATTTTTTGGTCCCCATGAGGAAATCAGCTTATAAATCATACTAAGTGATGTTGTTTGAAAATGTAAAAATGCAGAATGTCTCCTGTGATGGGTAGGTTTAGGGATAGGAGCAGTGAAAGGGAATAGAATATAGTCTGTACAGTATAAAAATCATTATGTCTATGGAAAGTCCCCATAAAACATTAAAACACAACAAGTGTGTGTGTGTGTGTGTGTGTGTGCGTGCGTGTGCGTGCGTGCACTGACTTGGCCGCAACAGAAAACAAAGGGTATTTAAGTTAATCAGACAGTTTGTCTGTTATCCAAGAGATCTGATTCACTCTGCATTGGAAATTAATCTAAATTTAGTTCTTTTAAACATAATGTTTCATTTTAAGCTACGTCATTTTCTTATTTAAGATGTATTTTTAGGTTTTACATGCATGCATCACATACACGAACGTGCCAAGATCACAATGTTTTATAAATTCAATAATCCACCTGATGCTGTGCTTTCCAGTGATTTTAACCTTCATGTTCACTCTGCTAAAATCACAATCAGATCACTCTGGGCTTTCAGAAGGAGGGGTTTGTAGAAATTGGCGCGTTTCCGCAGACTGGGAATAGAGGTACTTCAGTAATGTGTAATATGTGAAGCATAACGTGAGCATTAAAGCATGTTAACTTATTTCATTACACTCAATAAACACAATAATGAACTTTAAAATCATCATACAGTATGACCCCTTTAGTGCACGGCCTGTAATGCTTTATTTTGATTAGGCATCAAATACTCAACTGAACAGTCAAACATCGGTGGAGGAAGAGAGGTCAGACACAATAGCGGGAGTCACAGTGAGTTCAGGATCCCGAGGTCAAGTATGTTGCCAGGCTTGTCAAGGCAGAGGCTTGGTAAAAGGAATTGTGTATGATCTGATACTGTAAATGTGAGGTTGTAAATGTACAATTGTATACTAAAACCATTGTTTAGAAGAAATAGCTGGGTGTTATCTTTCAAAAAGAGGTTAAGAATCCCATTGGGTTTTTTTTTAGGGAAGTGTCCTGTACTGGTATGCAGTCACTAAAGACTGAATTTAGTTGGCTGGGTGATAGTTTCACAGAATAATAACAAACGCTCATTCCTGTACGGCTTAACACTGAATGCATTTGTTGTGTTTGGCAAACAAGCAGGCAGGAGGATCAGCAGCACTCGACCCAAACAGACCAGACAGTGTGTGTGCTTTTGAACTGGAGTGCTGCATATTCAGGACAAGCACTAATGTAAGTGGTGAAACATAAATCACATTCTTAGATAACACTGAAGGATAAAAATAGAAGATGCAGCAGCAATTAAAAACGTCTTTTGTCGGGGCTTCGAAATCACTCTTTTCCATATACTTCAATCGAAGGCAGAGTCACTAAATGCCCACTTTATTGTTGCCTACATCCCAACCTATGTTATAAAGCAAGAGATCTCAGTTCATCACGTTTTCTCATATAATGGTTGCTCAAAGAGGGATTAGTTCATCATATGTCAGCACAAGATCATCACGTTTTTGTCAGGGTTCTGTCACTTCTGTCTAGTTTATTTCTTGGTTCTGTGACAGAGCTCTGATTCTTCTGTTTTGTCATGTCTTTGTGTGGGTGTGCGGCTTCAAGCATTCTTGAGCCGTGCGCTCATAGTTGGAATTACGGGTGGTATGGGGGGGGGGGGGGGGTCCTTTCCCCCCTAGATGAGACTTGGACCTTCCCAAAAGGGATGAAAATAATACTTGGGGTGAAAACTGAAAAAAATTTAATACAATAATGTTAGCCTATCCAAATTTAAATGCAGTATTACCATCACATACCAACAAATAATCTAATGAAATACGATTTTCAAACCCTCACTCCCCATTCGGGTGTACTACCATTTCTCTGGTACGTTCAGACAGTGTTCTTTGCTATGGTTCGTTGATATCACTTAACTAGCTGTCAAAATGTACGTACCGGCCACTGGCGCAGGCGCTGGTGTGTTAGCGAGTAAGTGGCTGAATCAACTTTAATCTCTGCCTATAGTTTTGACTGCCATGATTATCATCTAGGCGTTGTGCTTTGTGGTAAATTTTATGAGCTGCTCGTCCTCTAAACAGGTTTTAGAACTGTCTTAATTTGGTTGTTCATAGTGTTTCTCTCATCTACAATGAAGTCATAATCTAGCTAGCTAAAAGTTCACGCAGCTCCTGAAGCTCTCTGTACCAAGCAAATATTGTACGTATCTTGGTGAAACTACGCCAAGAATGGTTGCATTAATGCAAGCAATTGTTTATTATCTCATAATAAACAACAAGGTTGTCCGATGGAAACGTACTCAAATGTGTGTGTTTGAACTGCTGCAGAAGCTAGCTAGTCTATCTGTATTTTGGTGCGAGATTGGTCTTTACTCCCGTCCCGAACAACATACAGTGACGACCATCGCTGCTGCTAAACTTAAAAACATTAGGCCTACAATCACACGCCGTAACAGGAGTTCCATAGATATAGCCTACTGACACGGGTCAATAAAACTTAGTCAATAAAACTCTTCCGCAAAGGATACACCCATGTATCCTCACTCATGACTCCTCAAGAAGCCTCCTCACTCCTCGATCTTTGACTCCTCACGGTGCATTTACAGAATTGAGATGTCCTACAAGATGGCTGAGCTCGTTCAGTTCCCTATCGGTCAGTCACTACGACGTAGGTCATGACTGACCAATAGGAATCTCGCTAGAGAGGCCAATCTACTTCGAGTGAAACTAAAACAGGCCAATGCACATTGGCGTGCAATGATTTGCATCAGCTGCGCGACCTCGTTAGCGCGGGTATTTAACAAGCAGCTGAGCGATTGCACAGTTAGCTTTTTGCTTCGGAGCCAAGCACTTCGATGCCTCTATAGTGGAAGAACTCTACAGGCCTTTCTTTGAACTCTCTCTCTTTCTTCTGGTGCTGGGCGCGACAGCACGGCAGCGTGAGCAGCCTCTCTAAAGAGCAAAACAAAAAGCTGTTTTAACGGCTGGTAAGATCTCCCAGCGCACAGTCGGGTGCACATCCCCTGTGATCGCTGAGGCTGCTCCCCTGCGTGCTTCAGCACCAGTGAGAGTAGTTCCTAAAAGAGCAAACACAGATAGTTCGCGTCTTTTTCAAGATGACGTTCTATCTGTGTGTTTCTGGATGCGGTCGTTACCTGGGATCGCGGGATGGTCACGATCGCTGCCTTGTGTGTCTGGGCCTCGAACACGCACAGGCAGCGTTCGTGGATGAGTCATGTACCCATTGTGGGAAGATGACCATCTCAGAGCTGAGGTCGAGACTCTCGTTCCTGCAAAGGGGCGGAGTCCCCGTGCCTGCACCTCGGTCCAACCCCCCTTCGCGGGTTGCTTCCGGCAGTGACATGGGTGACTTGAGGATTACAGTGAGCGCGCTTCCTTCGGGGAACCAACCCCCTAGGAACCCCCACTCCTCTCATGCTCTGCAACCAGTTCAGCTGCCAACGGAACGCGCCGGACCATCCTCGAGATGTGTACCGGTCGTTTCGTTCGGCGCTTCCCGCGACGACCAGATGTCGATCGCTGCATCGGAGGGTGGGTCAGACCGCTCCGCGGACGACGGCTCGGAGCCGCTGCCTCCTTCGGGTGTGCCAGCGGTGCCCGAGTCGGACCCGGAGATGATGGCCATGCTTTCCCGGGCCGCCAACAGGATCGGGCTCGTGTGGAACCCTCCACCGTGTCCCGAGCCCTCGAGGCTGGATGATTGGTATCTCGGGGTGGCGCGCGCTGGTTCTCAGCAACCCACTCCAGTGCCTTTCTTCCCGGAGGTGCATGAGGAGCTCACGGGGACGTGGACGGCACCTTTCACTGCCAGAAACCGTCCCGGTGGCTCCTCCTCCCTCACCACCCTTGATGGCGGGGCAGCTAAGGGATACACGCGTGTCCCGCCAGTGGAACGGGCCGTTGCTATGCAACTGTGCCCTAACTCCACTTGGCGTGGAGAACCGTGTCTTCCTTCGCGCGCCTGTAGGTACTCGTCGGACTTAACCGACAAGGCTTACAAGGCCTGCGGCGAAGCTGCCTCTGCCATACACGCTATGGCGTTGTTGCAGGTTCATCAGGCTAAGGCACTGAAGGACCTGCACGAGGGTGGTCATGACCCACAAGTTCTCCAAGAACTTCGTACCGCGACGGACCTCGCGCTTCGTGCGACGAAGGTTACCGCGCGGTCTGTGGGTCGTGCGATGTCCACTTTGGTGGTCCAGGAACGCCATCTCTGGCTGTGTCTGGCCGACATGAGGGAAACCGACAAGATCAGGTTCCTTAATTCCCCCGTGTCCCAGACCGGCCTCTTCGGCGACGCGGTCGAGAACTTTGCCCAGCAGTTCTCGGCTGTACAGAAGCAGACTGAGGCGATCAGTCACATCCTGCCGCGGCGGTCAGCTGCTGCCTCCACTCCACCGCCTGCGGCTCCTCAGTCTGCTCGTCGCCGAGGGCGTCCTCCTGCGTCTGCTCCTGCTCCCGCGCCGCAGCAGCAGCCTCCACCTAAGCGGCGCCGTGGAGCCAGTCGCAGGCAGGGCGCCCCGCCCGTCCGGGCCCCCGCCAAGAAGGGCGGCAAAGCCAAGAGTAAGCGGCCCTAGGACGGGCGACCCGGAGATGGAGGGAACTGCTCTTCAGGAGACGATGACCGCATCGCTCCTTCCCCCGGAGGAGGGCCGGGTGGAGAATCTTTTGTTTCCTTTTGTTCCGCCGCTGGCCTTAAAACCAGCTGTACCCACATTTTCATAAAAGAGCAGTTTCTACCATCTCTGGGTCCGAAGGGGACCCGGAGAGCAGTGGGGGGTCAGAATCCTCACCACTCTCATCCGCCTCCTCTTTCGCCAGTGAGCAGCAGTGTGCAGTTCGAGAACGCCACCGAGCCGCCTCCTGCACCTCCTGCCCTGTGGAACCAGGTAAGTGCTGCACACCACGCACAGACCCCGCTACGGGCCGCCTCCCAGAGAGAGCCCCCCAAACCGCGTCCCTGTGTTCCACCTCGCTGCCCCACTCCGGGTACGCCTGCGGTCCCTTTGGTCCCGCTTGCACGGTCTCTGAGAGCCTGGTTAGCGCTCCCCGGTCCGTCTCGCTGGCTCATTCGGACCATCAGGCTCGGCTATGCGACTAAGTTCGCCCGGCGTCCCCCCAAGTTTCGGGCCATCCACTCCACTACAGTGAGAGCAGCCGATGCCCATGTCTTGCGTGCGGAGGTCGCAGTCCTACTGGCGAAGGACGCGATAGAGCCGGTCCCTCCAGCCGATATGAGGTCAGGGCACTACGGTCCCTACTTCATTGTACCCAAGAAAGGTGGTGGGTTACGACCGACCTTGGATCTGCGAGTTTTGAATCGGAGCCTCCACAAGCTACCGTTCAAAATGCTCACGCAGAAACGCATTTTCGAATGCATCCGTCCCCAAGATTGGTTTGCAGCGATCGACCTGAAAGACGCGTACTTTCATGTCTCGATTCTTCCTCGACACAGGCCGTTCCTGCGCTTTGCGTTCGAGGGTCGAGCATATCAGTACAAAGTCCTACCCTTCGGGCTGTCCCTGTCCCCCCGTGTCTTCATGAAAGTCACGGAGGGGGCCCTTGTTCCCATGAGAGAACAGGGCGTTCGCATCCTCAACTATCTCGACGACTGGCTCATACTAGCACACTCTCGAGATCAGCTATGCGAACACAGGGACCTCGTGCTCAGGCACCTCAGCTAGTTGGGTCTTCAGGTCAACTGGGAAAAGAGCAAACTCTCCCCTGTGCAGAGGATCTCTTTTCTCGGTATGGAGTTGGATTCAGTCACTCAGACAGCGCGCCTCACAGAGCAGCGTGCTCAGTCGGTGCTGAACTGCTTGAACACGTTCAAAGGCAGGACGGCGGTCCCACTGAAATTTTTTCAGAGGCTCCTGGGGCATATGGCAGCGGCAGCAGCGGTAACCCCGCTCGGCTTGCTTCATATGAGACCGCTTCAGCACTGGCTTCACGGCCGAGTCCCGAGATGGGCGTGGCATCACGGCACTCACCGGGTGGCAATCACACCGGCCTGCCGTCAGACCTTCAGCCCGTGGTCAGACCTTTCGTTCCTTCGGGCAGGAGTCCCCTTGGAACAGGTCTCCAGGCATGCTGTGGTATTCACAGATGCCTCTGCCACCGGCTGGGGTGCCACGTACAACGGGCATGCAGTGTCAGGGGTGTGGACGGCTCCCCAACTGCATTGGCACATCAATTGCCTCGAGTTGCTAGCAGTACATCTCGCTCTGAGCCGCTTGAAAAGGCCGCTACGGGGCAGGGACGTACTGGTCCGCACGGACAACACTGCGACCGTTGCGTACATCAACCGACAAGGTGGTCTACGCTCCCGTCGCATGTCGCAACTCGCCCGCCATCTCCTCCTCTGGAGTCAGAAGCATCTGAGGTCGCTTCGAGCCATGTATGTCCCCGGCGTGCTCAACCGTGTGGCCGACGAGCTATCACGAGCTGTGCTTCCGGGAGAGTGGCGACTCCACCCCCAGGTGGTTCAGCTGATCTGGAGAGAGTTCGGAGAGGCTCAGGTAGACCTGTTTGCCTCCTCAGAGACCTCCCACTGCCAGCTGTTTTACTCCCTGACCGAGGGAACACTCGGCACGGACGCACTGGCACACAGCTGGCCCCGGGGCCTCCGCAAATATGCGTTTCCCCCAGTGAGCCTACTTGCACAGACACTGTGCAAAGTCAGGGAGGACGAGGAGCAGGTCCTTCTGGTGGCTCCCTATTGGCCCACCCGGACTTGGTTCCCGGAACTCATGCTCCTCGCGACAGTCCCTCCTTGGCCCATTCCTCTGAGGAAGGACCTCCTGACTCAGAGACGGGGCACCCTATGGCACCCGCGCCCAGACCTCTGGAAACTCCATGTCTGGTCCCTCGGGACGCGGAGGTTCTAGGTGACTTACCCCCAGAGGTACTTAACACCATCACTTCAGCAAGGGCGCCGTCCACGAGACGTGTTTACGCCCTGAAGTGGAACCTGTTCGTCGAGTGGTGTTCTTCTCGCCGAGAAGACCCCCGAAGATGTTCGATAGGGTCTGTGCTTTCCTTCTTGCAGCAGGGGTTGGAGCGTAGACTGTCCCCTTCCACCCTCAAAGTACATGCTGCCGCTATTTCTGCTTATCATGACCACCTAGATGGCAAAACAGTTGGAGAGCACGACCTGGTCGTCAGGTTTCTTAGGGGGGCGAGACGATTAAATCCTCCTCGACCCCCCTCCATACCCTCTTGGGATCTTTCCCTGGTGCTTCGAGCACTTCAGGATGTTCCCTTTGAGCCTCTGCAATCAGTAGACTTAAAGCTTCTTTCCATGAAGACTTTGCTACTGGTTGCATTGGCCTCTATCAAGAGGGTAGGAGACCTGCATGCATTTTCGGTCGACGAATCGTGCCTAGAGTTCGGGCCGGGTGACGGCCACGTGGTACTAAGACCCCGGCCTGGCTATGTGCCCAAGGTTCCTACCACTCCCTCAAAGACCAGGTAGTGAACCTGCAAGCGCTGTCCTTGGAGGAGGCAGACCCAGCCCTGGCTTTGCTCTGTCCCGTTCGCGCTCTGCGTATGTACGTGGACAGAACTCAAAGCATCAGGACCTCAGATCAGCTCTTTGTCTGTTACGGAGGCCAGCAGAAGGGAAAGGCTGTCTCCAAGCAGAGGTTGGCCCACTGGATAGTGGATGCCATCGCCTTGGCTTACCAAGCACAGGGCGTGCCCTGCCCGCTTAGGTTGCATGCACACTCTACGAGAGGCGTTGCATCCTCCTGGGCGCTGGCACGTGGCTCCTCGCTAACAGATATCTGTAGAGCTGCGGGCTGGGCGACACCTAACACGTTCGCTCGATACTATAGCCTACGTGTAGAGCCGGTCTCCTCCTGTGTTCTCACCCTAAACGGGTAGAAGCACTGAGAGGTCCGGCTCTGTCGGCTTGCTGCACCCTACTGTGCACCCCTATTGCTCCAGAGTGAAAAACCTGTCGAGTCCTCCAAAACCCCTCGTCCCGGACTTGGCGGAGCGTCCGGCGCCAGGCCCTTATCCGTTGAATCCTTGAGAACCGGATCTGGGCTGGGTTCCATATGTGTGACCCTACGGGGATCCCATATGTGTATATATTCCACGGATGCTCCTATCGGAAGCCCGTGTCTTTCCCTTGGGCTAAGTCACCCATTATTTCATATGCAGTACAGCCTTCGGGTTAGTCCATATGTATTTCCACGTAACTCTTTGAAGAAGTGGCTTCCGCAGCGTTCCTTCCTAAACAGGAAAGGCACGCTTTCCCAGTGTTATCCAATATGTCACTGTGTGGGTTATCACGGAACAACAGTGTCAAACTCTCTGTGTAGGCCTCCTCCTATCGTCCTTCCAGGCAAGAAGGTGTAGAGGCTTGCACGGGGGCGGTGGATGGGGTGCAGCAGCTGTGGCGCTTTGGTAGGGATTCCTATTGGTCAGTCATGACCTACGTCGTAGTGACTGACCGATAGGGAACGTCTCGGTTACATATGGTAACCCTCGTTCCCTGAGGGAGGGAACGGAGACGTAGGTCCCGTCGCCACATCTGCTGCCGCCCGCCGGGGCGGCCAGCTTCTCAGGCTTGGCTCCTCAGCAAAAAACTAACTGTGCAATCGCTCAGCTGCTTGTTAAATACCCGCGCTAACGAGGTCGCGCAGCTGATGCAAATCATTGCACGCCAATGTGCATTGGCCTGTTTTAGTTTCACTCGAAGTAGATTGGCCTCTCTAGCGAGATTCCTATTGGTCAGTCATGACCTACGTCTCCGTTCCCTCCCTCAGGGAACGAGGGTTACCATATGTAACCGAGACGTTTTCCGGGTCATAGGATGGAGGACGGAGGAGAGAGGAGACGAGGAGGGATATTGAGAAGCACCCCTTGTGTTTTCAGTCCTGTGCTGGATCGTTGTTTAATGTTACCTCTTGTGCATCGGCCTCGTGCTTTCATGTCATGTTTTGTCTTGTACTGTGTAGTACGCAGCTTGTGTTTTACACCAGCTGTGTGCTTTCATGTTGTCATGTTTTGTGTGAACACGTGGCTTGTGATTTGTTTTACTGGCCATGTGCTGGTGTTCAAGTCATGTTTGTTGTGAGCACATGGCTTGTCGTGCATGTTTCATTTTCACAATCTTCCACACAGCAGTGTGTCACAAACTGCTCTGACACAGTTGAAGATCAAGAATCCTAACCCACAAAACAGGCAATAGGTCAAAACACAGGGCAGATTATCCAAAAAGACAACATGGCAGAGAAACACAGGCAAACAGGGAAATCCAGGAAACCAGTCGAAACCAAAACAAAGTCAAAACTAAAACATGGGTAACACACTCAGAAATGTAGTGTGACCCTTACAAGACTTCACAAAGAATGAGTGAAAACACAAGGCTTAAATAGGCAGACATTAACAAGATAATAAGACACTTGTTAAGTAATCAACATAAGTCCAGGCAATGGGTTATGGGAATTCCTAATTCAGAGGCTGCACCCTTCCAAGGCCATTAGCGTCACCACGGCTCGACGAAGGCTTTACCAATTCAAAGGTTCCTCCATATGCGTCCTTTGTTTCCCGTGAAATGAAGGAGACAACAGATGGATCCTACGTGGCCTTGCCTACCCCAGAATTCATTGCGCGCCAGTGATTTTTTGAGAGAAATCGACGAATTATACTTTTAAACGTACGTTTTGGGTTTCAACTTACTCAATAATCTAATGATACAAATGTAAAAATACATCTGGGCAGATTAATTATGTGTTGATGTCGTTTTCCAGGGTGCAGAGAAGATATTGAATAATGAGAGATCTGGATTGAGCAGGACTATCTGAAGAGCTGCAGAAACTGGTTTGGCCTGGTTTAACAGAAAACTCCAGGCTGTCTACTTCTCAACAGACCTACAGCTGAACATCACAGGAAATACTCTGGTGTTCTAGACGTATGATGAAAAGGGCCTTATGGGTTTGTTTGGAAATCAGATCCAAAGATCGGCTTGTCCTTCCAAGTTTCCAGCTGCTGCATAATAGAATCGAGTGGAAATTATTATTATGAAACAGCCTAATAAAAAGATTTGGCCTGAATTAAAGATTTTATAGTGTTACAATACTTATAGATTACAATCATATGGCTTTTTATTATTATTACTTTGAAAACATGTGCACTGCAGTTGCATATTAAACATTGTTTTGTATGGCACAGATGTTTTTCAGGAAATCATTGGCTGTCAAATACAGAGGAATTCCCTGGATTAATTCCCTTGGGGTTGGATTAATGGTGTGTTGTTTCACCTGGTTTCTGAGCAGCAGGCCATTGAAAACAGCTGCCAAGAAATACCGACATTACCGTCCAGACTTCTTAAGTGCGGAGAATGATGAGAATTTCACAGTCACCTTGTACATCAATGAATGTAGATGTGAATGTGCAAATCAGCAAAGGTATGTCCTCTACAGCTACTGTTCATCAACTGCACTTTTAAGCATGTAAAGTTTCATTGCTGCTAACAAGGTCAAAGTTCACCTGGTGATTTGTACACTAATGTAGTCATATGGTTCATGGCTAGGTCTTTTGAGCAGACAAAATCTGTCTCTAATTATGAGATAATGTGTTTAATTTAGAAGAATGTTGAAATGGTTAAAACCTGTATAAAACCGGGTCAGTATTCCGTTAAAAATTACATTAATAAACGAACTGCATTATTTAATGTAAAATATTTTATGGTAATGGGAAAATATATAAAATATTAAATAATTTATAAAATATTGAATCAGTTTATGGTAGAATATATAAAATATTAGGCTATATGAACTATATTTATAATAACCTCTATATTTCAGCAAGTGCTTGAGCCAATAGCTGCTATCAGAAATAAGTGTTAAAAATAATCAAAATGGGCAGAATTTTCTTTTATGTGAAAAGTAAGATTGATCTTACCTTGATTATATATCCATATGTTATTTAAAAAGAGAGTACATGCAAGTCATGAATCACTTAAAAAATATAGGGAAAAGCACATACATTCCTGTATTACTCATCACATATTTATGAGTTACGCTTGTTCATATTTTTGCTGTTATTTATGTGCATTTGAGTGCTTTAAGTTACTTTTATTTGGCAGATACTTTTATCCAAAAAGACATTCAGGGTATTTTATTGAGGATTTGTGTTCTTTGGGAATTGAATCCATGACCTTGGCGTTTCAAGCGCCATGCTCTGCCAGAAGCAGTTTCCATTTTTTATAAAATGAAAAGCAACCACAGCAGTTTCTACAGTGCACAGTACAAGAAACTGAATCACATTAAGAAATACATGTTTTTTCTCCAAAACATGTTGGCCACAATTATTGGCTTTTCCAAAAACAAACTCCAGCATATTCAGTTGTCAGACTCGACTGGATCTTCAAACAGGACCGGACACTATGGTCTGATGAAACTTAAAAAAGGGCTTTTTGGCAGCAAAGCCACCAGATGTGTTTGGTGCAAACAGGGATAAAACAGGGATATCTTGGGGCACCCATGCCTATGGTTAAATATACCGCTGGATCTTATGTTGTGGGTCTATTTTTTTGCTGGAGGTCCTGGACTTCTTGTTCATATACATGGTATCATGGATTCTAGCAAATACCAACAGATATAAAATCTAAACCTGACGGCCTCTGCTAGAAATCTTATAATGGGCCGTGGTTGGATCTTCCATCAGGACAACGATCCAAAACAAACATCAAAATCAACACAAAAATGTGTTATGGAGCACAAAATGAAGCTTCTGCCATGACCGTCCCAGTCCCTGACCTGAACCCTATAGAAGATGAGTGGCTGAACTGAAGAGGAGAATCCAACATGGATCTGGGAATCGAGGAAAGCTCTGATCTCTTGTCAGGTGTTCTCCAAACTCATCAGGCATTATAGGAGAAGACTCAGAGCTGCTATCTTGACAAAATGAGGTTGCAAAAAGTATTTAATAACAGGGTACCAATAATTATGGCCAAAGTGTTTTGGAGAAAAGCATTTATTTCATAATGTGATTCCCCCCCACTTTCAATTCTTTTACTTCAATGAAAGGTTAGATTTTCGCACATTTTTTGAATGAAAGATGAAAAGGATAAACAATGCAGATTTATTTTTTACAGTCATTTTTGATTTAACAGGGGAGCCATTAATCTTGACCACAACTGTATAGATAGCTAAATATATATGAAAAAGGATATATGTTTTATCCAGCTGTTTTTAGTTTGTCATCATATATGTTTTAATATTAAATGAATTTTTATTAACTAAGTTCGGGAGGAGCACGTTCAGATAATTAACACGAGCGGACAGCAATCAGCAATCAATGATAAGAGGGTACATATAGACTCAGCAGTCTTACCTCGATCCATTGACAGTTTGCAGCATTTAGTATTTGCTTCTTTGCTCAGCTACTTGCAACTATGTCTCCTACGAGCTCCTCTTCCGACGAAGAAATCACCAGGGATGCATCTTCTCACTCCGTCGATCCCACGGTCATCCCTCCTACGCCGGTCGGTGCACTTGAGCCCCCGGCCTCTCCTCGCGGCCGTACACCGGCCCGATCAGCCCGGCGCTCATCAAGACGCCATGACCAGTCTTCGCCGCCCCCGGCAAGACTTTCATCTTCTTCCCCAGCTTCCTCCTACCACTCGGCCGTCCCGACGATCCCACCCATCGGGAAATGGACTGTAGCTGGATTGAGGCAAGCACTGGGTAACTCCGATTTACAAGCTTCAAGGAAAATGAATAAAGCGGAGCTGTATGATTTGTATGTCTCCTTAAAGTCCACTCCTAAGACGACCCACTGGCAGAGCAAAGCCCGCAGGGCTCAAAATTCGCCTGCTCAGTCACCACCCTCGTCTCCCTGCACAGGACGCGGCTCGCTTCGCCCATCGAGCCGCCGCAGCAACAGGCCCTCAGCGAGCCAGGGCCGCGCTCCAGTTTTCATCACGACAGGTCCACTACCACTTTTTGACGAGGCCCAGCCCTCCACCTCTGGTTCCGCCGCCGCAGCACCACGTACAGCCGGGCCCAGCGGCCTCCCCGCAGCCGCTGAGTTCTATTCTCCTGCTGTACATAACCCTTTTCCTTTTCAGTGGCCTCCAGCTCCAGTTCCAGACACTAGCGCGAAGCTATCGCCGCTAGCATCACAGACCCAACAATGTCAACAGTTCTACCCAACAGGTTACAACCCCGCCCACTTCCAGTGGCCTACAGCACAAGTAACTCAAACAAGCGCGGGCCCGCCTCCGCTCGCAGCCCAAGCTCACACTGCTTTCTATCATCCCTCACTTCCTCCGACTAACTTTTCTTCTCAATTTACAGCAGGTCATCCAATCACAAGGGCACCGCTGACATTCGCAGCCCCGGATTATACCCTTCCCAGCTCTGTCATACAAACTAAATCACCATATTCTCTTTTCACAGCCCCTCCGATGCCCGTGCCGCCCAACGCAGTTGCTATGGAACCCCCACCAGTTTCTCAGTCCATCCGCGCTCACATCCTCTCAGAAATTCAGGATGCTGGCTCCAGAGGCGGATCAATTGCCAACTCCAGTTCCTCGCTATTCAGAACTAATATTCCCGTAACCCACCCGTTAAAACCCCTGCTTGACGCATCACTCGACAGTATCCTCCAAGCAGTATCTCCCAGGACCCTTCAATCCTACATTACTGCTTGGAGATGTTTTAAAACATTCCATGTCTCTTATAGCTTGCCTTTCCCTGATTTTTCTCTTCTTTCAATCACCTCTTTTATCTCCTACCTTAATATCATTAAGGGCCTACAAGTCGGGTCCATCAAAGGTTATTTGAGCGGCATCCAGTTTTTCCATAAATTGATGTACGGCGCTCCTTCCGCAGAGATAAACAATTCACAAACCTCCCTCCTGATTAAAGGGATTCAAAGATCCCAGCCCACCCGCCCCGATGCCAGACAACCCATAACGCTAGACATTCTCACCAAGTGTATTCACGCCCTCCGCACAGGCTACCAGCCCCTCAGTTCCGCTCGCACACTTGATGCTATGTTTATCCTAGCCTTTTTTGGTTTTCTTAGATGCTCGGAACTCGCCATCACTTCCAAATTCGACCCAAAAATCCACCCCACCATCTCAGACTTATCAGTAATTGACGACAAAACCATTTCATATTTGATTAAACAAAGTAAGACTGACCAAACCAAAAAAGGTCATTTTATCTAAATTTTTAACCTCGCTTCGCAAATCCAACCATACCAGTCAATTCTGGCATATCTACAATGGAGAAGTTCCCAGGCTAAATCTCCTCTAGAACCCCTGTTTTTAGACGAATCTAAAAAACCCGTGACACGTTTTTGGTTCCAGAAACACCTCAAATCTGTTCTCCAACAGTCAGGCATTCCAGCAAAGAATTTTTCAAGTCACTCATTCCGCATCGGGGCAGCAACTTCAGCAGCCCAAAAAGGCCTCTCCCAACAGCAGATTCAAGCCCTTGGGAGATGGTCCTCCGATGCTTTCCAAAGCTATATCAGGACCAACCGGTTCCACATTAAAAAAAGCCCACCAAACCCTCATCGAGTGAGTAATAAAAAAAAAATAAATAAAAAAAAAGCCAACATTGGTCTCACAGCGGACGGAGTGAGAACTTTCCCAGTAGAGCACCTACGTTTTCTCTTTCATCCAGCGAGCATTTGGTCTCACAGCGGATGCAGTGTGAGGAAAATCTCCTGGGCAAGCACTCATTTTTCCTCTTTCAATTTCCTCTTTCTGTCCAGCGAGCATTGGTCTCACAACGGACGGAGTGAGAGCTTTCCCAGTAGAGCACTTACGTTTTCTCCTTCATCCAGCGAGCATTTGGTCTCACAGCGGATGCAGTGTGAGAAAATCTCCTGGGCAAGCACTCACTTTTCTCTTTTTAGTTTTCCTCTTTCCATCCAGCGAGCATTGGTCTCACAGCGGACGGAGCGAGAACGTTCCCGGTAGAGCACTCACGTTTTTTCCTTCATCCAGCGAGCATTTGGTCTCACAGCGGATGCAGTGGGAGAAAATCTCCTGGGCAAGCACTCACTTTTCTCTTTTTAGTTTTCCTCTTTCCATCCAGCGAGCATTTGGTCTCACAGCGGATGCAGTGTGAAAACCTCCAGGACAAGTACACTACAACCGCTCCTCGTTCGCAGACAAACAGAGGCCGTCAGTCCAGGCAGTGAACCACCATCACGGGCCTCCCCGATCAAGCATCCAGGCCCCTTCTCGAGATGCCAGCCCGCCAATCTCGGAACTCATTTGGGGGTCTTTAGACCGGCGGCTGTCCTCTGCTCTTTAGCCTATTGGGGGGAGTACTCTGGGTTCGGGCTGAATTCCGAGCTCGGAGCCCTACTTCCGGACAGCACGCCAAATACGCATTAAATCTTACTCCCTCAAAATTATATGTAAGTGTGAACTCGTGAATGGGATTTAGGGATGTTCTAAAATATTTTTTTAATGAAACTGAAATATCAGAAAAAGTATATTTTTATATAAATTTGCATACAGGTCAAATATATATATACAGTATATATATATATATATATATATATATATATATTGTGTTAATCAATAACATTTTTCATGCAGAGCTCAGTTTGCCTTAATTGCTTTATTAATGGAAACACACTCGGTTATGTTTCAGCCATGCTCAATGCATTAGCTTCGATTAATAATGAAAATGGACACCCTTTCTTTTCTATGTGGGACTCTGGAATGGATGTGGAATTGGGTTAAAGCCGTCTGGTTTGAGTTCTCCCTGTCTTCTGGTCTCCCGCAGTGAAAATGAGCTTGGCATTCAATGAATTCAGCAATTATTGTAGAGCTGGACATGCTGAGCTACCACACCATATATAGTATGTGCTTTTATCCTGCAAAGGCTTAACGTTTCAGGTAAATTCGCTCCAAAATTTTAATTTTGTCATATTTATTCCCTCTCAAGACAGTCCAAACTGAACTTTTTAGCTCCCGAAATGTTTTTTCATCTGAATGATCTGATGCAGATACAATCTCCTGAAGCTAAAAAAAGATTTCTGCTGAACTGCTTGTGGAATATTTAAACATTACAAAAGTAGTACAATTAAGATAAAACAACTGCATCTTGCAAATCTTGATGGTAAGTATGGTGATAGTGACATTCTGCTGAATTCTGTGCTTACAAGTTCATAAACTGATATATATATATATATATATATATATATATATATATATATATATATATATACTGTAAATGCACACACACAAGAAAATGCAGTCAGCATACATGAACTCCTTCAATGCAGTCAATGAAACTTCAGGGTCACTAGTCTTTTGACCTTGTTCTTTTCCCCCACAGGACAGTAAGAGACAGAGAAACACAAGGGTCAGTGCATATAAAAAACAGCTGCTGATTCTTGTATAATGACATAAATAAGCGAGAAATGATTTGACCTTTAATGTGGTCAATGTACAAGCTGAACTTTGGAGATTTTTTTAACCTTATTGGCATCGTGCTTGGAGTAGTTTGGAGTTTGTTGACGCAATTTCCATTTTTGCATCACTCGGAATGCTTGTGTTTCTAAAAATGGCTAGTCTGGAGATCTGCAGAGTATATCATTGGCATGCATTTCAGGGGGGTTATCAGTTGTTTTTGTTTCTGCAGCACAACATGGAATCGTGAAATAATTTCAATATTTTGGTGAGGCGGCAGATGGAGGTCCAGAACAGATGTCCTATCAAACATTATCTGGTCGTTGTTAGCAGCGAACGAATAATTTGCAACTTAACTATATCAATATTAGTGTTATACTGCTAATGGCTTAAATAACTCCCTTGTGCCGCACCAGCATTCAAGCATAAAATCCATGGTAAAAAAATGTTTTCTAATATAGTAAACATAAAAATATAAAACTCAAATGTCTCCATCTACTTATTACATGCCATGGAATAATGGGATTATTAGCAGAATATGCTTCACAAATAAAAAAGCCCTAATTACTTAACCAATGATGCATTAATGGTCTATATTTGCCAATGGAATCAGGAAATTAAAAGGCTGTGTCAATTCTTTATTGGCAAAGGCTGCTTTCAGTAACTCTGGCTATCATTGCTCTCATTTATCTTTCGTACAAATAGCATATCACTTCTGTTTATACTGTGTATGAAAATCATCTATCACTATATGCACTAGTGTAAACAAGAAGATTTGTTGCTATTTACACATATCTAGAGTGTCTACCACTATTTACACCTACCAAAAAGAAAAGGTTCCAAAAATCAACGGTTCATCAAAAAACCTTGCAGTGAACAGTTCGTATAAGAATACTTTTTTCTTAGTTCATTTTAAAATCGAACCTTCTTTTTGAAATAAAACAAATATTATATATATATATGAATTACGATATGATACAACTTTTTCAGTTTACACAGAAATTAACTTTGCATCCATAAGGTCAGCTTCATCAAAATGTGCAGAACACAAATTAATATTTATATATATATATATATATATATATATATATATATATAAATGAACAAAGTATATCTTTAGATTAAGTGTACTGCATCATGTTTTTTTTTGCAATGTCACAGCTTTCTTATGCATGAAAATGCAACAGTGAATATTTAGTTTATCGTCTGTTCAACATTCAAAGTTCTTTTGTTGAAGTGTTTCCCATGTTCAAATGCTCATTAGGAAATGACTTGACCTAGTCAGATTAATCAGAAGCCTTTCCTTTAACACCGCTGTCTTGCTTTCCTTCAACCTTGATAAGATTGAACAATGTGGACTTAGTGTGTCCATGAGAATAAGTGTCTGTGTGTGTGTGTGTGTGTGTGTGTGTGTGTGTGTGTGTGTGTGTGTGTGTGTGTGTGTGTGTGTGTGTGTGTGTGTGTGTGTGTGTGTGTGTGTGTGTGTGTGTGTGTGTTCTCAGGGAAGGGTGGGAGAGATATTGTAGATGTTGGACGTGACCCAAAACACACACGTTAGCAGTCACCAGCATCTGTCAGCACCTCAATCTCCCTTGGGTTAATGGAGCTGAACCTTTTACCTAACAGCTGACCATGATATCTGCACGGCCTTCAGTGGACCAAAGAGCTCTAAACATGATTGGTATTGCTTTAAATTTAAGCAAATGGCTGAATGGGGAAGAAACTGCTTCTAAAATAGATTTTTTTTTTTTTATCAGAAATGCATCCAGGATTTGGAGCCGTTTGGGGTGAATCTTAACAACTAACATTTGGGAAGTTTAATACTATAAAAATCCTTTTACAAATTAACTTCTCGTTTCTCCTTGTTAAATAATTTAAAGGAAGGAACATAGATTTTTTTTCTATGTGCAACTTTTTTCATACCTTCAGGCTCAGCTTAGTGAATAATGAAAGAGAAGTTTAGTTTCATTGATATAATTTAAAGTATGTTACAAAAAACAAAAATACACGTGTATTTCACAATACAGTCCTAAACGATTATTACTAATGCATTTATTATTTATTATTATACAATTATTATTATAACTGATGCAATGTCAATGGTTGTACTTTTACAGTTATGGCAGATCTATAAAAAAAGCTAAAACTACAACTTTCCATAATATATATATATATATATATATATATATATATATATATATATATATATATATTAAAGAATACTGTTAGTGGCTTGAATGCTTGTAAATATGAGTATGTTGGACTCAATGGTGTCTTATACAGATGAATATTTGCAGTGTTCTTTGTGATCCCAACAGAAAAAGACAGAGAAAACAATTGTAAATGAAGGGCTGAATGTGTTCTGGAATTGTGTAATTTTTAAAATAACTGCTGGGAAAAGCAGAGCTTTCCCCACGCTAAAGCCAGCTTGTATATAAGAAACATGTTTTGGTGCCAATATTAACACATTTGGGGGCTTACAGGTGAATGTGGATCTTTATAGGCCCTCGTGGCCTCAGGGCCCCCTGTACACCTTTCTTAATCTATGTATTTTGAGTTAAAATTGTGTAATATTCAACTCTGAGTGCTGGGTAACGATTAATTGCATCCAAAATAAAAGTTTGTGTTTATATACAGGTCCTTCTCAAAAAATTAGCATATTGTGATAAAGTTCATTATTTTCCATAATGTAATGATAAAAAATAAACTTTCATATATTTTAGATTCATTGCACACCAACTGAAATATTTCAGGTCTTTTATTGTTTTAATACTGATGATTTTGGCATACAGCTCATGAAAACCCAAAATTCTTGTCTAAAAAAATTAGCATATTTCATCCGACCAATAAAAGAAGTGTTTTTAATACAAAAAAAAAAAGTCAACCTGCAAATAATTATGTTTAGTTATGCACTCAATACTTGGTCGGGAATCCTTTTGCAGAAATGACTGCTTCAATGCGACGTGGCATGGAGGCAATCAGCCTGTGGCACTGCTGAGGTGTTATGGAGGCCCAGGATGCTTCGATAGCGGCCTTAAGCTCATCCAGAGTGTTGGGTCTTGCGTCTCTCAACTTTCTCTTCACAATATCCCACAGATTCTCTATGGGGTTCCGGTCAGGAGAGTTGGCAGGCCAATTGAGCACAGTAATACCATGGTCAGTAAACCATTTACCAGTGGTTTTGGCACTGTGAGCAGGTGCCAGGTCGTGCTGAAAAATGAAATCGTCATCTCCATAAAGCTTTTCGGTGGAAGCATGAAGTGCTCCAAAATCTCCTGATAGCGAGCTGCATTGACCCTGCCCTTGATAAAACACAGTGGACCAACACCAGCAGCTGACATGGCACCCCAGACCATCACTGACTGTGGGTACTTGACACTGGACTTCAGGCATTTTGGCATTTCCTTCTCCCCCGTCTTCCTCCAGACTCTGGCACCTTGATTTCCGAATGACATGCAACCACTGAGCAACAGTCCAGTGCTGCTTCTCTGTAGCCCAGGTCAGGCGCTTCTGCCGCTGTTTCTGGTTCAAAAGTGGCTTGACCTGGGGAATGCGGCACCTGTAGTCCATTTCCTGCACACGCCTGTGCACGGTGGCTCTGGATGTTTCTACTCCAGACTCAGTCCACTGCTTCCGCAGGTCCCCCAAGGTCTGGAATCGGTCCTTCTCCACAATCTTCCTCAGGGTCCGGCCACCTCTTCTCGTTGTGCAGCGTTTTTTGCCACACTTTTTCTTCCCACAGACTTCCCACTGAGGGGCCTTGATACAGCACTCTGGGAATTATAATATATAAATAATATATTTGTTCAGAAATTTCTTTCTGTGTCTTACCCTCTTGCTTGAGGGTGTCAATGATGGCCTTCTGGACAGCAGTCAGGTCGGCAGTCTTACCCATGATTGCGGTTTTGAGTAATGAAACATGCTTGGAGTTTTTAAAAGCCTCAGGAATCTTCTGCAGGTGTTTAGAGTTAATTAGTTGATTCAGATGATTAGGTTAATAGCTCGTATAGAGAACCTTTTCATGATATGCTAATTTTTTTAGATAGGAATTTTGGGTTTTCATGAGCTGTATGCCAAAATCATCAGTATTAAAACAATAAAACACCTGAAATATTTCAGTTGGTGTGCAATGAATCTAAAACATATGAAAGTTTAATTTTTATCATTACATTTTGGAAAATAATGAACTTTATCACAATATGCTAATTTTTTGAGAAGGACCTGTATGTGTGTGTGCTGTGTATAATTATTTTGTATATATAAATACACACACATGCATGTATATTTTTAAGAAATATTTTCATTTATTTATCATATACAGTCCATAAGTTGTATCATAAATCACAGGATGGAGCTAATGCCTGCAGGACAGTAGACCTCAAGGGCTAGAGTTTCCAACAACTGAGGTTGAAGACGAAGCTGTTCAGCAGAGGAAATATATATAAATTTTAGGACACTTAGACATGTCATACATGCAGCATATTTAGCATATTACATATTTTTTTGCATCAAACTAATCACAGAAACATTGATGCTTTAGCCATTTTTTATACCCTAATGGGCAACGTATCCTAGGAGATACAACTCATAAAATCCAAACAATAACAAATATTTCAAAAATGAATTTGGATATGTTTTACCCAAGGCCAGATGATATTAAAAATGATATTGAAATCATTTTTTGATTATCATTTTCCACTCTTGCCGGTTTAAGTGTTAATTATTTTGTCAATCATATAAATATAGGAATTTTGTGGTAAAAATGTTGAGCAAATGTAAAATTTTCAAATAAAATTTGCTAAAAAAAGGAATAGTTTTGTAAAAAACATCAACATATCTATGCACATTGAAATATATACAGAAATACAGTAGCCTAGGAGTTTCACTGCATTTCCATATTGATCCATAATTTGACTATGATTCACGATTCAATTCTTATTTATTTTAGTTTCCCAGAAGGGCTTCAGGTCAGACGGAGTCACGGAGAACAAAACACAGCTGCCAGTGTTTTTCCATTGAGATCTGCCATTTTTTGCTTGACCGAAAGATCTTTATCATTTATTTATTAGCAGGTCACGGTGATGCCAAATCATCAGTGTAATTAGTGAGATGACTATCAGATGTTTCATTATTAGAGAAGGTTAATGTTCATATCAGAGATCAAGGAAGAGTGTATACTGTGCCAGAAGTAAAGTCAGATAGAGTCAGTAATTGCTTTAGTCTCGCAGTGAGGGATTATGGGTAAGAATAGGGCAATTGTTTACCTGTGCATTGAGTATTAATAAAAGAATCCATTGAGACAGCAGATGAGGTATGGTATTAGCTAATGATGATGTTAAGTTATCATCTGTCAACCACGGAAACTGTTTATTAATCTGTCAGAGGGGGTTTCTGCATGAGAAGTGTGTGTGTGTGTGTGTGTGTGTGTGTGTGTGTGTGTGTGTGTGTGTGTGTGTGTGTGTGTGTGTGTGTGTGTGTGTGTGTGTGTGTGTGTGTGTGTGTGTGTGTGTGTGTGTGTAGGAAACCAGAAACAATTCATTTAGTTCTTCACGCTTTAATATATCACATTTAGTGAAACATTTCAGTATGGCCAAAGGGTCTGGATAACTTTTTGGGAGGCTTATCTCTCGCAAAATCTTTTGCTGGCTGATCCTGGACTGTGGATTTTGGAATCAGGGACATGGGCATTGTAATTGCCCATTTTATATGGCATGGCTTGTGGGATCTCTACTAATACCAAATATTTGCCCTCGTCCTTTTAACCAATAAAAGCAATGTTCCGGGTTCAGTGTTAAGTTAAGCATTGCATGCTGTTGATTGCCACAGAAAATACTTTTCTCTCACTTTGTTAAAACATGCCAAAATTGTGTTTACAGCAGTTTTAATTTATATTATTATTTATAGTATTTATTATATATTTTGAATTCGATTTTATTTTTTATATTTTCATTTCAATTTTAGAAAGTGTATGTGCTTTTTGTTGTTGTTGTTGTTTATTAAAAGTATTTCTATCGGCCACCGGTGTCGCTAATAACAAGGGTTTCTGAATTCTACATATAACCCCTTTAACAATTAAAACACTGGTTTAATGTAATTATAATAGGAGTCTGGGGGCAGAACATTGCACTGGAATAAATGTTATAATACAGATTTTCGGAAAGTTCAACCACAAAAAATGTAATTGTTTACTAGCCTAGTCTTTGCAAACTTACATGCAATTTTCAACTCCTGTAATCATGTAAAGCCAATAAACTTCACATGATCCGCACAATGATATAACAAAAGGGACTGTTTACTTACCGTAAAGAGAAATCCAGCCACACAAACGGTTTACTCATAACTAGAAGTTCTAAAACAGTTGTGCAATACTAAAAGGATGATATGAAGTTTACCACTCAAATAATAGTTTTAGAATAATATTTTCAGTGCACTCCTTCTTTTTAACCCTCTTTAGCCCCTTAGGCTAAAGTGCATTTTGTTTGTTTTGAGGGACACAACAAAATCATTTTCAGTGCTAAACACCACATATGCTAACGATAGAGCTTGAATCGACCCCGGAACATTCCTTCAAGATTGATACCACACACCAATCCCTGCATTAACAGTTCAGACAACTTGTGACTGATCTAAGAGGCCAATGAAACATTTCACAGGACATTAGAGCAAGAGTTATAGTAACTAAAGAGGCCTTGATGGAAGATACAGGAGACCGTTGATACTCTCGGACGTCACTTCATTAATCTTCATAGTTGTAAATCTGCAGTTATTTCTGGTAGCTGTCAGCAGAGGCACTTGAAGCGACTCGAGCAGTGGCATGACTTTATTTCGAGGATGGGCTGTTTATCAGAAGCTCACAGTGTGGCACAGCCGATTAACCAGAGCCCAAGGGGTTTATAGTTCAGGGTGGTAAAGGGGATTTGTCAGCTGTGTGTTTACGGATATTGATGCCTTTTAGAGCTGCCATCTCAGTTTGTTATTGCCTTTTTTTTCTCATGCACAAGGACAAGGGTTACGCACACAATGCATGCCAGTCACACATAACGTACTATTGTCAGTGCCTTAAGTGGATGATTTCTACATTTCTTTACACAAAGACAGACATGAAGACCTGTTTAGTGGTTTGGTTTCACAAGTGCACTTCCTTTTACAACATCTTTAACAATAAATAAAGTGTATGCTCCTCAGTGTCCAGCAACAGGGTGTTTTGAGATCTTAAGGAAATCAGTTTGGGTGCCAAACTAAACCAAAAATCATTTCACAGGCAAACAGATCCCACTTGGGTTTATTGATTACACTTTACAAAAAGTTCATTTTAAGGAAATTACACTTAATCGTGCCCCAATTGCACTCTGCGACTTTCAGCCGGGCTTAGAAATCTCAACTGCTTTCACGAAGCAATCATGCAACATTTATGCAAATATTTCATTTATCATACAAACCATCTTCCCAAATTGAACCATAGTTCACAGACTATGCAGTTGGGACTATGCAGTGCAGACTAAGCCAATCTAAGTATGACTATAGCACTAGGCCTACCAACATATATAGCATAGAAATTCATTCAGTCAGGTTTTTTTTTTAGTTCAGATGTATTGTTTATTTCCCAGACAAGTCCATGTCATTGCACATCAAACCATTGTTTGGCTCAAGAAGAGTCCCAATTCTCAAATGTTTACCTCCATTCCAAGACAAATCAAATTGTTTTGGTGAAATAACAGTGATATTCTGTGAGAAACTGTGATCCTTTTCTGCATTGGGATTTTATGAAACCATTATATCTTTATTTGTTGTAGTTCATTTTCTGTACAAGTCTCTAATCATGCATTAATTTGAAAAGATCACGTTCTGTTCCAGATATATTTACTTGCCGCCCATCATTGTCCCACAGAGGTTATATTTTCAGTCAAACCTCCCAGAGGAGTAAATATGGATTGCTAAGAAGCTGTACATCAAATGTTCAAACTTCAGTCATTTTACTCTCTGAGAATGGCCAGGTTTCGATCTGTTGTTCTGATGCCTGTAAATCTAAAGATCTTTTAAAGTTCTGGTGCTAGAGAAAATGCCCTTGAAGAAAATGGCTTGATGTTTTTATAGCACTTTCTCTTCCATTTCTGTCCATCTTAATCCAAGTCTTAAATGTTTTGACAGCATCATATCGTTCATACATCACTGTCCGATTTAACTTTAGCCAACTTTGTTTCTGAATACTTTTTAAGTCCCCATGGTCCAAATCAAGCTTTTAATGTTGTTTATGTCCATTTGGTGTTTTTAATATGCTTTAAGACAAACCATGTACAAATTTGATTTTGGTGATCAAAGGTGAGTTTTAAAGGATATAGTTATTGTCTACAGGGGGACCTAATTTCACAAATTTTGTCTGGTGATTAAGGGATTAAGTTTTGTCTGGAGATGGCAGAGAAAATGTGCATAGAGTTATCAGTTTAGCATGGAAACTTGAGCTCTTTTGACTTTGGGTTAGTAAGTAACTACTCACAAGACTAGCTTGCAGCATGTTTTTGCTGCAAATGACATAGCTGCGGGAACATACTGTCACAGTTGTCTGCTGAGTGTCACATGTAATGTACCATCCCATCAACCTCCAAGACACCAACGGATTGGGCTGGAGGGAGACCGTCATTCGGTGTCTGGAGAGTGTCGTGCCTCGATCCGGAACACAGCCAGTCCCAGGAGATCCTCACGCCATGCCTGACCAGCCTAATCTTCACGTTATGCCTACCTCGTCTCGTTCTGAATACGTCTCGTTCAGTCTCGTTCCGCCGAGACCGCCCTTTCAGAAGCTCATACCGACGTGCCTGAGCCTCGTCCCGTCATGTCTACCAAGCTTGAGCTGCTCGCCATGTCTTCCGAGCCTGAGAATCTTCACGTCATGCCTGACCAGCCCGAGCTTCACGTCGGTCCTGCTGCACAAGAGATGGTTAACATAGTGCCTGCCGCACAAGAGACGGTTTACGTCATGCTCCCCGAGCCTGAGCCCTCTGTCCCCGAGCCTGAATTCCCACCCAGTCTCCCTCTCCCATCTCCTTCCATCTGCCACCTCTCTATTTTTCCGCCACTGCCTGTCAGCCCCTCAGCTCCTCTTCTAACCACCTTCTGCGAGGTGGAGTCGCCTTGGGTCTGCCGGCCTGCAGCTCCAACCTGGTCGGTGGATCCCCGGTTTCCACCTCCAACCTCCGCAACCAGGACTCTACCTCGGCCCTTTGTTCCATCTGCTCCCCCTTGCCTCTTACCTCCCTCAGCTCCACCGTTGCCCTTCAGTTCCCTAGTTCCGCCAGGCTCCCTCGTCTCCCCGGATCCACTTTGGTCGTTCGTTGACCTTCCCTCACCTCTGGACTTCACTCCTCTGGCTATGCCTCGTCCTTTCGTCCCGCCCGGCTCTGTTGGACTCCTCACTCCCCTCAGTTCTGCTTTGGTCCTCACTCCCTCTGTCTCCACCATGCCCTTCTGTGTCCCCGCCTGCACTTCTGTCACCAGAGCCTGCGGGGTCACCATGTGCAGCCGGACCCTCTGCTTCGCCTAAGTTAGTCGGCTCTCCGGCTCCACCCTGGTCTCCTCTCCTACCTGCTTCGCCCCTGTCAGTCGGCCCCCTGGAGTCGTCAGCCCTGCCTCCTCATTGCTTCCTTCCTCCGGCTGCTCCGCCAAGGCCGCCTGCCTTCTGTCTACCCTCCTGCTTTTCGACCTCCTTCTGTGTCCCCTCCCTCCCTGTTGCGGGGCGGTGACACAGTGGGGGATTTTAAACACAATTCTAATATTAAACAGCCTTACAGATTAACATAAAAATTAATAAGGACATAGAACATAGTGTGTCATTTTAAGGGTTAGTTCACCTAAAAATGTACTCACCCTCATTTCGTTCCAAACCCGCTAGGCTTTCGTTCATCTTCACAAAGTTGGAAAGTTATTTAAAATTGTTTTTGAAGAAATCTGAGAGATTCATTTACTTCCATTGACAGTCCAAACAACTACCACTTTGATGCTTCAAAAAGTAAAGATATCGTAAAAATAATCCATATGAATTGAGCGGTCAATTCCAAATTTTCTGAAGAGACATGGTCTCTTTATATGAGGAACAGATTTAATTTATGCAATTTATTCACATCAACATTCATCAACGCACACTTTATTTATGGTAAACAAAAGCTAAAGCATGCTTGCTTGACGAGCAAGAACTTGACATTCATTCTTGTGTTATGCAGCACGTTTAAGCTTAAACAAGCACCAGTGAGGTTAATTCCTGTATTACGGAGCACATTTGAGTTTCCGCAAGAACCAATAAGGTTTATTCTCTGTGTTACACAGCAGATTCGAGTTTCCGCAAGAACCAATGAGATTCATTTTCATGTTACACAGCATATTCGTGTGTCCGCAAGAACCAATGAGGTTTATTCTCGTGTTACGCAGCACGTTTGAGCTTCTGCAAGAACCAATGAGGTTTGTTCTCATGTGTCAAGCAGGCATGGTTGAATTTCTGTTTATGTTCCCTGATCAATATTTATATGTGAATAAAAGCCTAAATTAAATCTGTTCATCATATAAAGAAATCATGTCTCTTCAGGAAAATTTGGACTAAACCGCTCAATTCATAGGAATACGTTTTACGATAAAGTAATAAAGGTAAAAAAAAGGTGTGCCTTATGAAACGGTACATCCCCAGTGACAGCTTTTTTTTATAGAAAATGTAAAAGTCTAGTTTACTTTTAAAAATGTTTTCTGCAATTTCTGAATTGTGCTTCCCTTTAATATCTGACTATTTCCTCCTATAAGACAAATGGATGAGCAAAATATCCCCAGTGGTGTATTTGTGGGCCTAAAAGCCAATAAAATCGTGATAGCTGCTAAAGAACATTTGTCTCTGTCAGAGATTCCTCACTGGAGACCAATAAAGTCATTAGTCATTGCAGTACTTAGTCCATTTACAGCTTTTAGCGAAAATGGAAAAAAACCTAGAAGATGTGGCATATTGGTTAAAGCCCAGGGCTGGTACTCAGAAGATTGCTGGTTCAATCTCCACAGTCACCACTGTGCAAAACACGTCGTCTCAGGTTGCTCCAGGGGGATTCACTCTGTAATAAATGTTGTGACACTTGCTTTGGATAAGTGTCTGCTAAATGTCCTTATATGTGTGAAACATGTAATTGACCACGCTTGAATAGCTTTAGGTTCCAAAGTACTGAATTGTAGCACAATTATCCAAGCCCTGTTCATCTGCTTTTATTTCCCCTCCAGATTTATAGTGGATAAATTCGACTCTATAGATTTCACACACATAATGACCAGAGGAAAGTGCTTGGGTGATGGCCTGCAGTTTTGTGGTATGAAGATGTGGTCCAGTTAATCAGGACAACGAAAGCCTCAGCAGATGCCGGATGTCGGCAAACTGTAGAAAGATGTTCAGAAATTTAAGTCAAAGTAAAGTCAAGTAAGTAAAGTAAGTAAGCACAGTTCAAAAACTCCCTGAAACTCCTCGATTGAGTTTTGTTCCACAAAGGCCATAACTTAGGCCTATATGTTTTTTTTTTTAAGGATTGTTTTGTAATCTTCTGTTGTTTCAAGAGAACCTTATACCTATATTGTTATCTAAACCAAGTCTTTATGCAGTTCTCATTCCGGAAAGCCTGCAGGACTGGTGGGAAATCCAATTCTGGTGCATTTTCCATTATCACAGACCAAAGTGATCCTGCAATCTTTTCCATGACAAAACAATCGCCTATGGTGAAAAAACAATTGCTTGATGTGCGCCAGATGACTTGAAACTTGTGTTGAGATCTTAGAGAAATAACGTGTTGATCTGACAGTGAAAAAAAGTGACCAGCATGCATTTTAAATTTTGAAATCACCTCTCTGGGTCATGTTCTTCATAAACACGGGCTATAGTTCATGTCCATCAAACACAACCCTGATGTAAGTAACACAATGTATGTGGAAATTGGTGTATGCTATATATTAATTTCTTGCATTTTATACCCAAGCTTTTTTGCATTGTGCAGGTTTATTTTTATAGAAACGTATTCAACATTGACATCATCTGATTATTTCTTTCTCTGAACGCTTAAAAGAGATGATGCAAAAGCGACCAACCCTTTCAGTTGTGACGGGATGGTATTTGCTGTGCTTTTCCATTGTGCCAAATTAGGTTGGTTGGGAAAAAAGGTCATTACCAGGAGAAAAATGAACATTGCCCTGTTCCAGTTATGGCCAACTACAGTACACTATAAAAAATATTTTAGCAATTTAGTTATTTCAACTTATTTTTTTGAGTAGAGATAACTAGATAGTCCAGACAACAAGAAATCTTAAGTTTTCTTGTCCTCAACTAGACTGAAAGTTGAATGAACAAGTAAAATTGTTATTTTAACTCAAAAATGTATGTTTAAACAACTGCACTAGATTTTCTGCAGGTTTTACTTCAATTATACTCTAATGCTTTGATAGTAAACTAAACTTAATTTATCTATCTATCTTGCAGTCTAGTAGACTGCATGGTCTTAAAACCTAAACTTCAACCTTTTAAAACCGCTTCAAACATAAATCTTCAACTTCAACAATGTTTTTACAATTATGAGCACGGATTCATTAAATTACACAAAAAAAATTCCTTACACGTGTCTTCAGAAGAAATAGACTGATACACAGTAAGTGTGACATTTTATATAGTGAAAGTGATTGTTGCGAGTTTTTAGTTCGTAATAAGCGTTTCATAGTCTTCTGTTAACAAATAATATAATAATAAATCATTAGTAAAAGCATTTTCAGAATTATTCACATCAAAAACTCCAGTGTTAAATGAACTCTCCTGGGAGTTTATATGGCTTGTTAAAGTTGGGAGTGTTAAAGTTAAAGAGCTAATTAAGTGATTCATTGAGTGATGATTGACCATTATTTAAGACACCTGATGTTAACAAGCAGAATCACCAAAGGAGAAAATCTAATTTTTTAAGCCACCATTATGGTGATCAGTGTTTGCTTTAGTTGGTCTTGTGACCCTTAAATTGTTAACATTATATTTTGTTTCGGTTGTTGTATTTGAGTTATAGCTGCCAGATAATCAAAGTGAAAAGGTGATCAGACACTGTTGGTTATGTTTTGACATAATCATTACTTGACTTGCATCACAAAGCTCATTTAAAGCCTTATCTCTGACTTTAAATGTATAATATTGATTAATAATAATAATTGATTACAACATTACAGTGATTCTACAGTACAAGATCTAGAAATGTCTAAATAATCCAAAAGATTTTTTAAAAGTTGTTCTGATAAAAAAAAATATATATATTTTAAATATACACAGACATAAAGAATCAGTGTATGAATCTCAACAATGGTGACAAACAGAATATTCAATTTGGAAAAGGATATTACTAAGACATTTCAGATCATAATATATTCATACCGCAATGCATGGTGGGAGCCATGAATGAGTTTTGATTGGTGGCACCCAGATTGCACTGCAACATGCTTTATAATTGTCACCATTGTTGAGATTCACAGGCTGATTATTGATGTCAGTGTGTCTAAATAAATCATTTTTTAGAGTGTTTTGATAAGAAAAACTTTTAAGAAATATTTTGGACTATATTAAAAAAGCTTGAATGTCACCTGCTATAGAATCACTAAAAAACTCTCAAGTAATGAGTATGTTAAATCATAACCAACACCATCAGAATCACCTTTTCTCTTTCACCTTTTCTGGCAACGGATCATCTGGTAGTTATAACTCAGATACAACTGCAAAACAAAATTTAATGTTAACAGTTTAAGGGTCACGAGCCCAACTAAAGCAAACACTGATCACTGTAATGGTGGCTAAAAATTTGATTTTCAAAACACCACTTTAGTTGGCTGAACTTATTGGATGTAGTTTAGAAAACTTAACTTTGGTTGGCCGAACTTATTGGATATAGTTTAGAAAACTTAACTTTAGTTGGCCAAACTTAGATTCAAAGTTTACTTAACTAAATGAAATCAGTTCATTGTACTTTATAATATGTCAGGTAAACCTTTCCAAATTTGTCAGGGACACTTTTCAAAATAAGTTAGTTAAACTCAAAAAAGCCCATGCAAAAAGATAACACAAAATAATGAGTTAAGTCAACAAACATTTTTTTACAGTGATGATATTCCAGGCCCGTCAGATCTAAGACTCTTTGGAAAACGCTCATTTAATTGGAAATATTGGACTGTCATTATTATCTGACAGGAGGTCAGATTTTGATCCAGTTCATGAATAACTAAAATGCTGTTTAAATCTGCTTTTCATATCTGAATTGTGTCACCTTGAATGAGGTTGGAAATCAAGCACCTAAATGAGTAGCCTAAATGAGATGCTATTGATTTCACATTTAACACTATATTTTCAACTGACCGGTCCATGGCGCCTTGTCCATTTACTTGCCACGCGTAGTGTCTCAAAACCTTGTGAACTGCCTAGACAGCGTCATGATGTGAAATATACTGCACGACCCCAATGGTGCCTAAAAAGTAGTGTGCTGCTCTGCCTTCCTAAAGAATATGGTTATCAACTAATATTTGATGCGTAAACATACTGTACTGTACTGTATTATGCTTCAAAATGTTCCATGCATCCATGACGCCACAAAAACCGTGAGACACAGTGACGCTTCATTATTTAAGGTGCGCAGCAGAGAGTCTCGCGCACTGAGCGCTATAAATACAGCAGCGCGCGCGAGTTACGCCACACATCGCGCGGATCTCTGCATGTTTTAATCTACTTTATATTCACTTACATTGGACTTTTCTCTGACTATATAGATACTACAATACTATTAATACGACTGAATATTTTTATTAAGACTACAAAGACACTTTTATTCCTATAGGAATAAGTTTTCTCCTCATGAAAGTATTAAGACTCTCCAAACTGAATGGATGATGGGAGCCTGATATCGTCTTTCGATTCTCAAGGACTGTTTCAAGGACTGTTTGTTTAATTTTTCCGCCTGTGTTGTTAAATGTTATAAGATGTTCAGGTGGAGTGATGCTCCTTTGGATAATCTGAAACGCGTCTCAAATGGTAAATATCTCGCCTTTTTCTCCTTTTAAATTGAAATAAGCATAGAGACAAGCATTGATTCTTCCTTATTGCTATATATTAAATATTAAAATAGCAGAAAAAGAACTCCAGGCTAAAATGTAGACTTATGACTGGTACTGTGTTCTGAACCATTGCAATGCAATGTCATGTAGGCTATTGTATTAATTATATGTTTGTGTGTTTGAGTATATATATATTAATCTACCTGGTCTGACCCATTTTAATACTTTGGTGTAATGTAATCAGTTTAATTTAGACATTAAATAATATTTTTGAAATTTTCATTGGTCTAGACTAGCCTACTTGAAGCACATTTTTACTTTGCCAAACCATTTTTTTTACAGTGTTAAATATTACTTATATTTTTGCTATCACAGTATCTCCAAAAAATTGTTTAGTTGTCGTTACTGGAAATTATAGTCGTAAATGGTCAGAAGTGTTGAAATTTGTACTGCACTATTTTCTCATGTTCCCTAAAGAGGAAATTGTGAAAAACAATGTTCCTATTCACTAAAGTTTTCTAAAAGGTGTGTCAGTGTATAATTTCAGACCTCTGGACATAACTTCCCTCAATTAATGTTTGTGCGTAAATAAGAAAAAAACAGCGTAAACAGGAAGGCATGTAATCACTTGCTTGTTAAATGAATAAATTGTTCCAAATATCTGAGCTTTGGGGCCAAAATCAATAGTACATCACAATTTTTACATCTTTGTTTGCTGCTTATAGAGTTAGGGTTTGGTTTAAGGTTAGTTGCTTGTAATTCTGCATAATTTACTGTTATTAGTAATAATGTAGTAACATCAACCTAAAATAAAGTGTTACTAAGCTTGTTTGCATCATATCTCAGCTTTACACTTATTTCCTCTTTTCTGTTTATATAGCTATGTGTCTCTGAGGTCAGTGGTGCTCGTCCCATAGCCTGGAGATGTTAGCCATCAAACACTGCAACAGTTCAGACGTTTTAGATGCAGCACCCAGCAATCAGACCCAGCAGATGTTTATGGCGGAACCGCTGCCCTGCAAGGAAAACCTGAACTCCACAACCAACCCCACGGCAGCGGGCCTGTCGATGACACTGGGCATCGTGTCCAACATCATAGCTCTGGTGATCCTGGCTAAAGCATACGCTCACCTGCGGAAGCGCTCAAAAGCCACATTCCTGCTGTTTGCCAGTTGTCTGGTGGCAACGGACCTTGCCGGTCATGTTATTCCAGGTGCCCTGGTTCTGCGCCTCTACACTGCCGGGGGAATTTGTAACCATCCTGATGCCACCTGCCATTTCTTGGGCGGCAGCATGGTGTTCTTCGGCCTGTGCCCGCTGTTTCTCGGGTGTGGCATGGCGGCCGAGCGGTGCATGGGTGTGACGCGGCCTCTCCTGCATGCCCGCGTGGTTTGCACTGCACGCACTAAGGTGGTGCTGGTGATGATATGGTTTTTGGCTTTAACAGTAGCACTGCTGCCCTTCTTTCGGCTGGGCTCATATACCTACCAGTACCCATGGACCTGGTGCTTCATTAAAGTGTTAGGCAATACAAGCATTGCAGACGAAACACCTCCGACCCTCACAGACGTGGTGTTTGTGATGCTCTTTTCTGGACTGGGACTGGCCTCGCTGGCCGTGGCACTGATTTGCAACACCATCAGCGTGATCACGCTGGTGATCGCACGTCTCCGCAGGAAGAAGTGCCAGCGCAGATCAGCTAAATCGCATGACATTGAGATGGTGGCACAGCTGGTGGGCATTATGGTCACTTCTTGCATCTGCTGGAGCCCTCTGCTGGTGAGTGTGACCATTACAACTTATCAGGGCAAAGCAAAGAGA
The DNA here is from genome assembly GCA_030578275.1 of Meda fulgida. Classification (NCBI taxonomy): domain Eukaryota; kingdom Metazoa; phylum Chordata; class Actinopteri; order Cypriniformes; family Leuciscidae; genus Meda; species Meda fulgida. The sequence continues at coordinate 33,235,707 of CM060618.1, forward strand.
TATGAATTATTGTACACAAGTAATACAGAATCTATCTATCTATTAATCTAGCTTTTTGTCTGTCTGTCTATCTATCTATCTATCTATCTATCTATCTATCTATCTATCTATCTATCTGTCTGTCTGTCTGTCTGTCTGTCTGTCTGTCTATCTATGTATCTGTCTGTCTGTCTATCTGTCTGTCTAGCTTGTCTGTCTATGTACTGTCTGTCTGTCTGTCTGTCTATCTACTGTCTTCTGTCTGTCTGTCTGTCTGTCTGTCTATCTATCTGTCTTTCTGTCTGTCTGTCTGTCTATCTGTCTGTCTGTCTGTCTGTCTGTCTGTCTGTCTATCTACTGTCTGTCTGTCTATCTATGTATCTGTCTGTCTGTCTGTCTGTCTATCTATGTATCTGTCTATCTGTATATCTACTGTCTGTCTGTCTGTCTAACTCTGAGTAATGCAGTTGCCTATTGGATGTTTCATCCGGATTCTTTTTTTGCTGTCATATAGCACAACTTTATTTTGCTTCGTCTACAACTAACTTCCTCTGTTTTTCGGACAGATCTTCGGTCTGATGTCAGTCATCCGCTCGTACAGAGACTCTATGGGGGAGGATCTGGAAACCTACAGGACTTTAATGGTAATGGGAGTGCGCCTGGCCTCCTGGAACCAGATTCTGGACCCTTGGGTTTATATTCTTCTACGCCGGGCCGTCCTCAGAAAGATCTACCGCTTAACCACCGGCCGCAGTGACCTTAAGGGGAGCACATTCCGGCGGTGGGAGATCAGCTCCTTCCAGAACTCAATGAAGAACGCAATTAATCTGAACTGATGGAGAGATTTCTGAAGAGTGTGAGTTCTACCACATGGAAAAAATTGGAAATGAACCACATCGCTGCAGTGCAGTGTAACTGAAAGCAGATGTAAGATCCTACTGTATTGCTTGAATGGTGTATGAAGGAGCAGCTTACTGGAAGTTGTAAAGCGAGGGTCTGGAATAACCACAGACACTTCAATAAGCTTTGTAATTGAGCACAGTGGGGTTCTGGAAGTAAAAATCCCATTCATTTTCTCCATAAGGAAATGGATGTTAACAACAATAAAGCCTATACATCTTTCAAAACAGACTTACTTAGCTCAGAGGTTGTTCATGTTTTTATACACAATTCATCATCAATGACTCATTGCCAATCATTTCATTTAATACCATTGTGTGTTATTATTTATTATTTATTTACATCATTCACAACGCTTCATGTGATGGGTAATTAATTCTCTCGTAACATAATCGTCTTGTACCTTTTCTTTTTTGCCTCAGTTCAAAGTTTGTATTGATTGAAATTTCTAGAAGGCCAACGGAGAAAATGTAGGTGGTTCACTTTTGCGATCTGTAAAGTGAGTCTGCTAAATGTGAATGTGAAATGGACAGCAAACATGCCCTCCTCATGTCACCTGCATTATTTTTCCATTTCAATTGTTAATGAAGGATTGTTATAATCATAAAAGAGACAATTAAACTTATGACATGTTAAATTATAAAATGACAAATATCTATTGTAAAAAAAGAACACTTAGTTCCCATATAAAACTACAAGGGAAAAGAAATATAAAAAGGGCAAATCATGATGCAGGGGATTCAGAGGACAAGAGCGAATACGAGTGTTGTGTGGGCCTGGGTATTAATATTCTAGTTTGTAATTGTTATTTCAGGACAAACAAACAAGCATCTCTTTTGGTGAATCATCATTATGTGATAATATAATAGTGACTTCACCACAATGTTTTTGAAAATGAAGCTTTTTTTTGCTTCAGAGCTATTGCACAGGATTTCATATTGTCCATTGCACTTCATTATTTCTATTCCATACAATATATAAAAGTAAAATAATGAAAAATACTGTATCACTACAGCCTAAAAGTTGGACTTTTACATGCGCATGGCAGTTTCAGTGTTCTTGTGGACCTATCTGTATATTTGTGTCTTACCCTATATTTGTGATCTTGAAAAGATGGAATATTATTTTGACCAATAAAGGTTCTATTCTGGAAGTGTGCTTTCTGTCTCTTGCACTTCCATTTGCACTCCCACTAGTATACAAATTATATGATCAATAAGTTATGACCACATACTGTATGGTTTCACATTGCTTTAATTCGTCAAAATAAGTTATTTCTTCTATGTTGTCATTTTTTCAAGTCAGTTTAATGTAACTTAAGTTTAATTGACTTAAACATCCAAGTTAATTGTACTTAAGGCAATTGTATTTTTTTTACAGAAACTATTTTCAAAACTATTTGAACCAAAGAAAGAAAGAAAGAAAGAAAGAAAGAAAGAAAGAAAGAAAGAAAGAAAGAAAGAAAGAAAGAAAGAAAGAAAGAAAGAAAGAAAGAAAGAAAGAAAGGATTCAATGTGTGATTTTGAAGTCGCTAGTCTGAATGACAAAACCACGCCCTCTCCATTCATTCCCGTCTGTCGCTGACGGGATGATCTTATTGGTTCACTGAGATCACGTGTCCCTGTTCCAGCTTAGCGCACTCGCACGCTGATTCTCTTCAGCTGCAGAATAGTGGACGGGCGCATCTTTGTCGCTGCATTGGTGAGTAACGTTAGATACATAAATACTCTTAAACATCAAATGTTTTAGCTGCAAATAACCCGATATAATCATTATTATTTGCTCTGAATGTGTTGTTTTAACACGTATATGCAGTGAAAATTTATACATTTCTTCAGCAAACGGCTAGGGCTAGCAGTTAGCACGCTAGCTCTTCATGAGTTTTACAAAAACAGCGATACTTGAGCATTACGTGATAATTTTGTCTTACATTTACGCCTTATTGAATAAAGTAGTCTTCTATTTTGTGTCATTGTGTAGTTAAATGAACATTCTGCAAAGTTAAATTAGTTTTTTGGGGTGTTTTGGGGGAGGGTCACGACCATTTTATCTCATTCGGTATCTCTGGCCGTGTCTCAAAACCAAATGCGTACCATGCTTAGAAAGCATGTTTTAGAGTCAATAACTAGATTTTCATGCAAAGCGTAATTTTACCACAAGGAATGACACCTTAAAGACCAGTGGTTTTATTAAATGACGGTAACGTTGTATGTTTGAGCACACCGGTCCCTATTGTTTGGCTTCACTAAAATGGCCGCACACATCTGTGATGTATACTGCGTTTTCCTTGTTTACTTCCACTGGTGTGTTCATTTTTATACCATTTCACTTTAACTTTTGCGTACATTGAATATGTAAGAGATATGTTTTTTTTTATTAATCATATTTTTACCGATCTATTTTAGAGTTACGGGGTTTGTTTGGGCGTCAACAAGTGCTTGTTAGATATAATCAAGACACATTATTCCAAATTAAAGTCTTCATATCAATGAAGCGATAATATTTATTTTGAGCAGTACAGTGAAATGATAGTTTAAGTCTGATAATTACACATTTTTTTTCATTCTTTTCACATCAATGCTCAGGTCATTTTCTTAAATGTCAAAATATTTCATTGTAATATTTGGAAATCAGTCTCACTAGTGCAAAATAAAAAGCTTTTTTTATTATGTGCATTGGTATTTTTTTTTTTACTTTAATATAATACAGAGGTTTTCAAACTGGGGTCATGGGGCCTTGAGGGAGTGCTAGAGGATCTGTGAATTTTTTTGTTTAAAAGAGAAACAGTGTAAAAATCAGGCAGGAATTTTTTATTTAAATTTTTTAGATTAAAACCAATAATAAAAATTATATAAATAAATAATACATAACCGCACAGCACTGTAGTGAATAAAGTACCATAGTAGGAACTAAATGTTTTTTTTACTCCATTATATATATTTTTTCAAAGTATAAATTGGGTCTTTAACATGCAAATACACTGCTGCCGTTTGCATTTTTGGATGGTAAATTTATTATGGTTTATTACCAATAATAATAGTGTAGTTAGAAGTTGCAGAAGTGAGATTGTTCACTTGTGAATTGTGAGATCAACAAACATTTACTGACAATCCAAGGAGCTATGAATGACAAAAACATTCTGCCCTGATAAAAAGGTGAGAATGGCACTTGTGCGACAATAGCAGGAACTGAGTTTGAGGTTTCAAGTCCCATTCTTTTGAGTTATAATGGCACCAGGAAGTCATGTCTGTCAAATGTTTTGATTGTATATCCGTTTTCAGTCTGGTAAATAAAAAGGGGTTTGAGTTTCTGAGCTGGTTGTGCTGCATCTCTTAGAGCTGGATGATATTATGGGTTGTATTGTGAGTTACTGTCTCCATGGAGATCTGAATATGTGATGCTCCTGTGGTCTGTGAACATTGCCAAGGATGCACACAGAAGGATTATACGGATTAGCCTAGGCCTTGCTTTGTTGATTCTGAAATCAGAATTGCTCTTACGGGGTTTGCACTTTAAATCTCTTTTGAATGTTTGCTTTAATGTTAACCACCAAGACAATCACAGACACTGTTTTGTATCGTGGAACCACTTCCTGTGTTTAACAAATGTAAACATGACTATTTTCTACCATATTCTGATTGAAACGCTCTTTAAAATAGCTGTGAAAGAATTTTACCCTGTAGGTTTCAGCTGATTATATAACGTATGATGAAAGTATTTTGAGTGATGCAAGTATATTGAATAATGAAAACTGATTGTTTTTCGTTACAGACCAACTGGAGCAGCATTTCTCTGCCACATTTAGACCAACACTGCCAAACTGAAGAACTACTTTGTACCCATCATGGTAAAGTACACGTATTTCAATGCTTCTACATATTAAGAATGTACGTCTGTTTGCTGATATGAAGTCTCTCAATAATTGCAAATTTCCCTAAAACTAATTACCCTATTTAGAACTAATTAATAATAGTAATAATATGCCAGGAAATACACAGCACAACCACACTAGTTAGGAAAATTATATAGGAAATTTGAAAGTTTTTTTGTTTACTTAAAGCTTCGGGTTTGTTTATTAATGTTGAGGAGTAAAAAATAAATTTTTCAAATACACCACTGTTCAGAAGTTTGGCATCAGTATGAATGTTTTTTGAAACCTCTTATGGTCAAAGGCTGTATTTGATAAAAAAAAGAACACGATTTTTGTAAAATATTATGATTTGTATTAACTTAAAAATACAAATATATTTTTAAATGTCATTCCTGTGATAAAGCTGAATTTTCAGCATCATTACTTCAGTCTTCAGTGTCACATGATCCTTCAGAAATCATTCTAATATCTAAATCTTTTTACTGTCACTTTTGATCAATTGAATGCCTCCTTGCTAAATAAATATCCGCTTTAGCACCGTCTGGCCAAACTGTTCTCTTTGCTTAACCATTCCGTGCTGGTCCGGCTCTGCCATTATTAACATGGTTTCATTTTCCACCGTGAGCCTGATAATGGAGCTCTTTTGAATGTAATAGAAATACATCAATTGCTGCCTTGGTAAAGCAAGAGTTTTCAGACGATATGAAATGTAAATAGAGATCGTTTTATGGAGGATGATCAAATTTATTTTACTTTTATAATTAATTTGTTTACATTGCTCAAAAAACGTGCTTAGCGTTTGTAATCGCACTGTACTGTACCAGGCTCAAGTGGAAATATAACTGGAACTATTCCTTACCGTTCTTAGAACCATTCAGCCTAACCGTGGAAAAGCAGCTATAGTATTCTTTTGTTTAAAAAAAGACTTTTGAAAGGTAGTGTATGCGCCCAACCTTTTGTTTAAATTAATGTGCATTGTCAATATTTAATGTATATATATTAAGTTATATATTTATATAAATGAATGTAATGTATATTCATGTTTTTCTGTCTTTGTTTCCATGAAGCCGCCTCCTCTTCGTCATCGCTCCATGCGCATCTTTGTGAATGATGACCGTCATGTGATGGCTAAGCATTCGGCCATCTATCCCACCCAGGAGGAGCTGGAGGGCGTGCAGAACATGGTGTCCCACACCGAACGTGCCCTCAAGGCTGTCTCTGATTGGCTGGATGATCAGGAGAAAGGAAATACCAAAGGGATTACATTGGAGTCCGATGGAGACGGCGAGAAGGAGACGTCAGTGATCTCTTAATTTTATCTTCTCTGTTGTGACTGTATGATTAGGTATTGGTGTGAGTTAGTATCTCTCATGTAACTCCATATTTTGTCCTCCAGTGAACCAAAGTCCATGGATCAGCCCACGCGTTCCCTGCGTGGAGTCATGCGTGTGGGGCTGGTAGCTAAAGGTCTCTTGCTGAAGGGAGATCTTGACCTGGAGCTCGTACTGTTGTGCAAAGACAAACCCACCATCACCCTGCTGAAGAAAGTGGCAGAGAACCTCGCTGTGCAGCTTATGGTATACCTGCATCTGTAATTTTAACATTTTGAACATTGTCTAAAAAGGCAGGATGTATAAATCACGTGGAAACCTCATTGATCTGTCCTGCAGCTCATCACAGAGGAAAAATATGACGTTAAACCTTGTATCCGTGATGCCACCATTGTCATCAAAAACTCTAAAGAGCCACCGCTGACCCTCACCATTCACTTGACTTCACCCCTCGTGAGGGAGGAGGCTGAGAAGCAGGCTGCCGGGGGTAGGTTTGAAATCACGTGCCTTATGGTTCCTCTAACCACCCCCACAACCCCAGAAACAGCAAATGCAGATGGGATGGACTCAGGCAGGGATATTGTTTATTGGGCCTTCAATGGAGCTTGGGGATGTTGTGTACAGACTAGTCATGTAACACAGATTGTTATGTTTACTGCCACTTGAAGTCTCACAGTTCCATGCAGCATGATGTTAGTGTTGACGGCCCAATATACAGTAACATAAGTGATGGGCAAAGCTTTAAATAAGACCCAGTTCCAGGAGAGTTTACTGAAGGCTTACTGAGAATTAAGAAACAAAATCACAAACCTTGTTGTTTGCATGTGTTCATATAATGGAGAAGAAATGGAACAGTTGGCATTGCAGCAAAAATGAAGCAGAAGTATTGTCGAGCTCTGGTTTGTTCACCAGGTCTTGTTGACAGAGACTGGACGGAAGGCAGGAGGGTTATAGATAATGCTAGACATTAGGACACAATGTAACAAAAAGATTAGACTCAATAAAATACAGCCTGATAATATATGGTCACAGTATCTCAACGAATCTGTAGTTAAGAGCGTCGTGGGCAGACTTGAGTCTAGTAAAGAGCTTTTTTCAGGGCTACAAGGTTGAACGGGGAAAATAACAAAATAAAAACATGTTTCGGTGGGATAAAACAATTGACCTTTCGCTAAACCCTGCTTTGCAATCCAATCTTAGCTGCTTTAGCCGTTACAAGTTTCTGGTCTTTTCTGACGTTTGTCCATAGAAGTTCTGTCCGTTTGCATAATTTTTGTATGATTTTATCCAAAATATGGTAAAATGTTGTTGCTCAATCTTTTAAATTGACAAGTGCATTGGACTTGGTTTTTCTTAAATGAAAGCCTCAAACATTAGTTGTAATGCCAACATTTGTGCTGAATGCCACTGAATGCCATGTTTATGATCTATTCTAGTAGTTAGAGAAACGATTCAAATAGTTTATTCATCCTACAATCCCTTTAATAAGAAGCTTTTCCCTTTTTTCTGTGACTTTCTGCTGTTTTTAGTTTACTGTAATTATATGTCTTTAAAAACAAATGACAGATAATGTCACAGTTTAATCCAATCCTTGCAATCAAGTTTTACCACTTGGAGCACATTTTACTGAAAAAAAAAAAGCCTGGATCTCTAATTGGTTCTTTGGGAACTCATCTGAGCGTAGCAAGCATAACCAAGGGTGGCAGGGCTTAGCAAAAGGTCAATTGGGAGCAAATTTGAGGCTGAACTCAAAGCCTAGCCCTATCTGTGACCCCATGATTAGTGACGCTTGCCTTTGACCATCACAAGCCATCAGTTTTGCTGCAGTGTGGACTCGTTTTAATCATACCTCTTGTGTATCTGACTACTGCTGCCTGTGGTTCAAAATCTGATTCTCTCTGTCAAGCCTTCTAGTTTGTCAATTTTAGGGACGCTGGACCTTTGACCAACTGGACGCTCTCTGTCTCGGAAGGGGCAAGGCAGTGCACCCAGAAAAACAAACAAGGGGGCGAGGGGGAGGGGTTCCCCCATGTCCACACCTACACACAAATGACCTCAGTTCTCACTGATACATAGATTTTACTTAGCCAGACAAGAACCTCCCAACAACATTCACTCACTGTGCTCCTTCATGCCTCAAAATACAGCTGCAGGGGTTCTGTTCCAAATCATAGTGAGCCGCTTACCTAGACGCCATCTACAGGTGAAGACTGTTTCAGTCAGTTGGCAGGAAATTGCCGTCAAAATCTTTTGTGGTTAAGGCTATTCAAGAACTTTGCGTACATTTATGCATTTTGACAGATGCTTTTATCCAAAGCGATATGATGGTTTTATGTCGAGCTCAGTTAAATGTTTTATTTAAAATGTGTGATGATCACATAAAGTGTCATTTTACACAAATATTTATTTTACACATTATCGTTAAAATGGTTCCGTCTTAATATTTGTGTTCTGTATATTTTGGTACTTGCACGTATTCGAATAAGCCAGAATGCTTTAAATTAATTTGATTTGATCAATCTCTAGCCTAATAAGCGAAATGCTTATTTGTCTTATGTAAAATATTTAAAATTATTTAACTATTATTATTATAGTATTATTATACTAAAAAAGTCTCATTCAATATATTTGAGTTGAAAATAAGAGGAAACGACTAGATTAATCCATTTTATTGTCAAGTGTCGCCTCACTTGGGTTTGGGACAGAGCCGAATGCTCCACCCACTTGTAGGTTTCTGTCCTTGCTGTTGTGTACTTGCACAGGAAGGGTTGCTTTTGTTTGGGGGGGTTCCCCCTCCTCTCCCCTCCACTGCCTTTGGTAGGGGTCATCTGCCTCCTCCCCCCTGGCCGTGAGACAGAAAAACCCCTTGGTCAAACTGTACCTTGTCTTCTTATTCCACCTGCCAATAGAAACGCTATCAGTCAACGATCCCCCGGATGTACTGGACAGGCAGAAATGCCTGACTGCCTTGGCGTCCCTCCGCCACGCCAAGTGGTTCCAGGTTTGCATCTTGTCTTTATTTGTCTTCTAGTAGTTGAGTTTGTTTTTAATTTTGTATCTGTGTGAACCTTTTTTCACGCGGTATTTTTGTTGCCAGTTGTTTGTGTGAATTTCTTTTCAGTGTATCTGTGTAGATTTTATTTATGGGAGTGTATTTGCCTCTGGTAAAATGTCACATACTTGCTGGTTAGGTTTGACTTACGTTGCCAAGGACATCTTTGTCAATGCTGTCTGACCTCTGCCTGGCTAATTTTACTAATCACCTCGATAAACTGTTTATTACCCTTTTGACATGTCATCAACTGCCACTTTTACGGTCCAGTTTAATAATTCATGTTTTTGATCACCTTAATTTTAAATGTAAATATTTTAATGCAAATGTCGGGTGCAATATTTCTGAAGCTAGCCGCACCGTTTGACACTTGACTTGTCGGAGCAATGTAGTTGTAGTTTATCGTTCCTGATGTAATTTCCTTATTGTAATGTTCTTGGTTCAATGCATCAGCATTTTTTGCATAATATTGAGTGCCACAGTTAACTTTGACGACTTCTAGTGTTATAATGGAATGCAGGCAGGAAACAAACATTAAAATGCACCACTTTTCAAAAGTCTAGCCATGACACTTGTGTAAAGTTATATCCAGAATTTCAACTCTTTCAAAAACAAAAAAACACCCCTGTGTCTTTTGCATTAGACATGGAAGGAAAACCAGAAAGGGATGATTTGTCCCGCCAAGTCTCTCATGGTTTCCAAAAAAAATAGAGTACGAAAAAGTTTTTCAACATAGATAATAAATAATTGCAGGAATAATATAAAAAAGTATTACTTTAATAGTATTGCTAAATAATATTATAATAGTATTGCATGCTAAGCTTTTATTGAACATAGAACGTTATTTTAAGAGTGAGACGTTTTACTGCAATACCCTGTGAAAATCTCACATTGTTTTGGCTTTGTCAGCTTTTTTTTTTTCATGCCAAAAAGGAATATTGCACCTTTTCCGCCATTTTAGCATATTCATGCTTTCATTGATGCCCTGCAGTGCTTTAAAAATGCAGCTGCATTTCCCAGATCCTCTAGAACATTCTCACTTCTATCAACTCTTATTTAATATCAGAAGGCCAGCCCCCAACACGAGCTCTGTTGTGTTCATCTCTTCAGCATAATGTATTTAATCTGCTCTCTTAATATCTGTCATATATGTAGCTTCTCAACTGAGTAATATGCTTTTGTTTTACCTCTTAATCATTCGTCACCCTCTTTACATCGTTAATGCTTATCGACACATTATTCAGTATCGGCAAATCTCACCCCTTTAGTTTGTTTGTTTATTGCTTTGGTGTTGTGCCACATTGAGTCCATGAGATAAACCGGTGGATTTTATCCCTCCTGCTTTTGTCTCTAGGCCAGGGCTAATGGGCTCCGCTCCTGTGTGATCGTCATCCGAATCCTTAGGGACCTCTGTGCTCGTGTCCCCACCTGGGCCCCTTTGCGAGGATGGGTAAGTACGAAAACAACCACAGAACATGGGGATGAATAATATTTTTTTTTAAACTGCAGCTTAAGCTGGTGTAAATTTATGCATCGTTTCCATTCTGGTGCAAAACAGCGCTGCATAATAGAAAATGAGTGTTCATTCTAATCAGACTGTGGCTGCGTCCAAAATCACATTCTCTGAGTAGTTAATTGTTTTGAATAAGTAATTACTTTACGACTGCTAAAATAAGTATTTTCTATATAGAATGTGTGTAGAATGAGTGTAATCCGGATGTACTACATTCTGTTTTTATCATGTGACCTACCAAATAATTTATGAATTTATTTCATTTCAAGTTACATGGATATTCAAGGAGGAAAAAACGAAATACATTTTTCCTTGTGTAATTGTTGATTTGAGAATTATCTCAATTTTTAGCTATAAGCATTGGTCTTTTTTTCTTGATATGAATAATATAATAGGCAAACCTTTCATTTATATGTTGGCATCCATGTAATGCAGCTCTTGTTTCTTGAAGCCCTTAGAACTGCTGTGCGAGAAGGCCATTGGCACTGGGAACCGGCCAATGGGAGCAGGAGAAGCTCTCCGCAGAGTTCTTGAGTGTCTCGCCTCTGGAATCCTCATGGCTGGTAAGAATCAAAATCTCAATATCTAAAATAGATTAGTGCGTATGGCTGTAATGCAGTATAAGAGAACATTTTGAATCCATTTAGCTGTGAAATTTACTGGTTACTGTTGTTTTAACCAGTCATCAGTATAATGAATGATTGAGAAGTATAGCATACTTCAAAAATGCTTTTGAAAATTTTGTCTGCTTTCAGATGGTTCAGGCATTTGTGACCCTTGTGAAAAGGAAGCAACAGATGCCATCAGTCACATGGATCGCCAGCAGCGGGAGGACGTCACTCAGAGTGCTCAGGTTTGTCAATAAATTATTCTGCTTTTTTAATTACATTTTTGCATTTATTTGTTTAGAGATCTCATTTGAGCTCTATGGGTGACATTGTGGTCTTTTTGATTGATAGCATGCCTTAAGGCTTTCAGCTTTTGGACAGCTGCACAAAGTACTTGGAATGGATCCGCTTCCTTCAAAAATGCCCAGAAAACCTCGGAGTGACACTCCTATTGACTACACGGGTAAGATGGAGTGGCTGTGGATATTTTTCATTACTTGATGGATATTTTTGTGGGAAACTTGATTTTGTTTTATGTGTCTTATCTGCATAGTTCAAATCCCACCCAGCACAACCTATGTTCCTCCAATGAAACGCCCCATGGAGGAGGAGGAGTCCACTGATGAGAAGAATCCAAACAAGAAGAAGAAGAAATTGCAAAAGAAATGTAAATGTTTTTCATGTTCATAATTCACTTGTGGAGTTTTGCACACATTGCACAAAACACTTAACTTGTATTCTGCTGTTTAGCTCCTGAGGAGAAGGCAGAGCCGCCACAGGCCATGAATGCCCTGATGCGTCTGAACCAGCTGAAGCCGGGTCTACAGTACAAACTCATCTCTCAGACCGGGCCTGTCCATGTGCCGGTGTTCACCATGGCTGTAGAGGTGGATGGGAAGAACTTTGAAGCTTCTGGTCCCTCTAAACGCACTGCTAAACTACACGTAGCTGTCAAAGTAAGAAACTGATGAATTATTTGACTTGGTCTGAAACACTTTAAAGGTGTTTTTTTTTTTTTACATCAATTAATTTCTTGATTCAGAATCTTTCAAATGTAGTAATGACTTTCCTTTTCAACAGAAATATTAATTATATTGAAAAACTAAAATCTGTGGATTTTACCTGTGTATTTAACGGCCTTAGCAGAAACTGAATTTTGTTTTTTAATTCCTTCTCCAGGTCTTGCAAGATATGGGTCTGCCAACGGGAGTGGAGCAAAAAGTAGCTGAACAGGTGAAACAGGAGGAGCCAGTGACCACACAGGAGACTTTGACCCCAGTGACCCAAATGGAGCCAGAAACGGTGCCAACCTCAGAAAGCCCCACTGATGAGGTATTTAAGATCATCTTTATAACATGAACCCAGTTAGTGGCTTATAAGGACAAATTTGTAAATTAGCCCAATAAAGACCAAGCAATTTTATACCATAGTCTGTCTGAGTACTCTATTCTGATTGGCTGGAAGGTGTGTAATAAAACCGTTTAATGCACAGGTAGTCAGTTTAATTACCGTTCTATATGAATGTGCTGTTGAAGCACACACACACCACTCTCAAACAAAGTGACAGTAAAGACATTTATAATAAATGCTGCTCTTTTGAACTTTGTTCAAATAATTTTTTGACATTACTGTTTTTACTGTATTTAAGAGCATAAGAGACCAAAACCAAACTTTTACATTTAATAATTTGCTTTAATTGTCATGCTATTCATGAAGGAAAGTGCAAATTAAACTTTGTTATGAATTAATTTGGACTGGTTAGTCATATCAAACCTCCTGTGTTGTGTGTTATTGGGTGTTGTAAGAGCTTGTTTCTTCTTTGCTCTCTCAGAGCGCTCGGCAGCAGGGGCCCATCCTTACAAAACATGGAAAGAACCCTGTCATGGAGCTCAATGAAAAACGCAGAGGACTGAAGTACGAGCTCATCTCTGAGACCGGTGGAAGCCACGACAAACGCTTCGTCATGGAGGTGAGGGCACGTCGTCAGATGCATTCTAGTTTACCTATCGCTTCCTTTCTAAGGTCGATTTCACATCACAGATTCACAGTATTTATTCTAGACCGATAAAATATCCATGCCTTCTGTTTTTCATTCCTGCCTCCAGGTGGAGATTGACGGACAGAAGTTTCAGGGTACCGGGTCCAATAAAAAGGTGGCGAAGGCCTACGCCGCACTGGCAGCCCTGGAGAAGCTCTTCCCAGAGGGCTCCAACTCAGAGGCAAACAAAAAAAAGAAAATGGCTCCAATGGTACATCGTTGTTATTCTGTGTTCAGTGACATTGAAATCTCCTCTTATATATTCTCTCTTTAATGGTCTGATTTGGTGGCTGCAGCACCCCACTGGTTTTGGGATGGTGAGTGGGCCTCCTGCTGACATGATGGCCAATCCCAGGGGCAGAGGGAGAGGACGTGGCAGGGGCCGAGGCCGGGGATTTAACAATGGCGGAGGATTCAATCAAGGTACACCAGAGCTGTCTGCAAGCATCACTTTTTTTTTTAAGGATTTCCCCAAACCTTAACCATAAGAAACCCAGTGTAGCAGAATTGCAATTTTGTATAAAACAAATAACTAATTTTAACTAAAAATGGCTAAAAACTACACACCAGTAGCTATCACTCTGAAATTTATCAACAATTTTAATATTAACTGCCACAATTCTTAACACTCGGACCACATTTATATATTTACAAAGTATTTGAGGTCCAATTTTTTTGATTATTATTTCTGTTCTATAATGTGGAAAGGTTTACATGCCCTGACATAAAACTGCATTAATGTTTTATATTAATATATTGAGTACCCAGAAAAGTGCTATAGACAAATAACTAATTATTAATTATATTTATTGCATAATTTAAATAGACATAGTGAGATTCCTAAACTTTTCATGACTGGTTAAAATGTATTTTTCAAATACATTTGTGTGCTAATTGGAGTTATGAATTTACAACTTTCACTTAGTTTATCAAAAACTAGTGGTGACAAAAATAAATGTTCAGTGTTGCAATTTTTTTGCAAGGTTTTTAACAAATTTTTACCCCAATGTAAATTTTGCCTAAACAACATTGTTGCTAGAAGACATGTTAAGGGGTGAAAAGAAATGTATCTTGAATATCAATGCTTGGGTCTCTGTCTACTTAACGCCCATCCTGCACTGTTTGTGCTACGAACATAAGTTCACCTCAAATTATGTCTAAACTGCTTTGCAGACAATAAAACAAAAGTCCTGTTGACTGGCATTTGAACATGAATATTCTTGTCCTCTTTCAGGTGGATATGGGACATATGGATATGGCGGCAATAACTCTGGCTACAGTGAGTGTTTTCCTATTTGTCACTGGGGCCATTGATATTTAGTTATTTACATTTTAAGTAATTACCCATTGTCTTTATTTATATCCTAATTAATTTTTTTCTAGCCATAAGTATTAATGGCACAAGTTATTGCCATTTTAATTTCCTCAGTTATTTTTGAATTTCTCTCAAGTAAAGAAATCTGTGCACATAGCCCTGGATGTATTAAAACCGCTACTCTAGTTGTTTTTAGGACATTTTTGATGATGTCTTTGAGTTTATGTAGGTATCCGTTATTGTATTTTTCTTTTGATTTTACATTTCTCTGCTTTGTTGTGCCATGGGACGCAAACTTTCCTCGGCGAAAAACGAGAAATGTTCCCAACATGCCAACGCCACTCTTTCTGAGGAAAGCCGCCTTGAGGGTGACCGGAGCAGAGAAATCTAAAAAAAAAAAAACACAGAAAACTATCTTTGACCTTAATGATAACTGATTGACATCATATGCCTGGTGACATTTGTCATGGCATGCCGAACACAGAAGACGTCTAATTCTGTGCTTCTCTGCTCTGTCTCACCCTTTAGGTGACTTTGTCTCAGACTCCTATGGCTACCACGAGTTTGCGACATAAACCGCCCTGTTTTGAATAAGCACACAAACAATAGAGACAGAGGGGGAAAAACACTGGTTACCTGCATTTTGAACTTGTTTCCTCGTGATGTATCACCCACAATCTCACCTCAAAAAACCTGCACCCACCAATCAACTAACACTGTGGATGTGAATGGGAGTTTCTGCCTACAGTTGTTATGGAAAATCTGACATTATCTGTGCCACAATCAGTGCATTCGAGTAGTCTGATTGGCTGACGGAGGGTCACTAAAGTAGCGGTCTGACATTTCATCATGACTGTCTTCATTGCAGCTCTGAATCACTGTATACGCCATTTTTTGCCTACAGTTTAGTTGTTTTTCCTGGAATAATGTTCCCGATGGATTTAAAAAAAAAAAAAAGAAATTAAGTAACTTCTATACATTGCCATTTTTAATTGTTTCTTCAAGTTTATTTATTTTTCTTTTTTTAATTGTGGTAAAATCCATTGTTTGTGAATGAGTTAGCCCAGATTTTGAATTGAATTCTGTGAACCGTTGAACAAACGCAGGTATATTTGGTGCATTTTTGTTTTTTTAAATTGATGTTTGTGAATTACTTTATTTTTTTGCAATAAATTTGAGTTACTTTACAAACCTGTGATATCTATGTAAAGTTTCTTTGAATATTACTTGAAAAATAGATTTGCATCAGGTTTAGCAAAGATGTTTTTGTGGGAAATTTTAGCTGGTAATATGATTGAATTGAGGCTCTTTGCCAAATGTTTTGGCGGAATTAATGATAATAAAAAAACAAACATGCATATACACATACTATATTGGCACAGTTACTTTCAGACCACGCACAAGTTTTAGAAAACAAAATGAGTGCAAATCCACGTAGACTGAGCACACAGAATTGCTTCAACACTGCAATGTCCTGAAATAACATCACACTCAAAAAAAAAAATTCAACATGCGTAAATATATCATACGGTTTGTTCAAGTCAAAGGTCAAGCCATGACTTTTTAGTCTTCTACTGGATATCTGTCTTCATGTGATACGAATTCGCAGGTCAGAATTCGGCAAACTTTGTAGCAGTGAAATGTGAAACGACTTTGCATAAGCTTGCATTTTCCGGCATTTGCATGCATTTGAATGGAAAGAAAAGTACAGCGTTGACCGTTCCATTGCCATAAAGGCAGAAAATGCAGATTAGTCTGTTTTATTGAACCTCCATTGTACATCCAGTCAATGAAGCAAGATATTAAGAACATGTCCTATCCCACAGTTTTATTTTTGTTAATGTTAAACTAACATGATGACTCTGTATGGATGTTAATTTTGTACAAAGTTCCATTGTACAGTAATATGTTTTTAAGGTAAAACTTTAAAGCTCAATAAAATGATGATTCTGTAAAAGCCTTCAGATTCATGATGTGAATGAATTAGTTAATGTCCGTCTGAGCAGTCTCTTTAACTTGTACTGTTATTCCTCTTCAGATTTTTATAATAACGGAGGGTCTAATGGCGGATCGGTGTCCTCGGGTCCTGGAGCGTCAGGTCCGGGCACAAACACGTCTTCTGTCGGAGCAGGAGGAGCGGGCGGTTTTGGCTCATATTACCAGAGTGACGGCGGCTTCACCTCCCCTACCGGAGCCCCCAAACCACCCGTTAAGAAGCCGCCTATGCACCAAAACAACAAGCCTCTAGGACCCGGAGCAGGACAAGGGACTTCCTTTGGTCAGTATGGCCAGGGCTTCGGACAGAAGAAGAACTTCGGCCAGGCTCAAGGTGGAGGAGGAAACTTCAACTACAGCACTGCTTATCCCTCACAGGTGACCGGAGGACAGGACTACAGCTATGAAGGTGATGAAAACATTGTGATTTATGCTGCTTTCACATGCTATCGGAAATATGAGCTTTCTAGTCAGTTTAATTGGACCTGAACGACCTATAAAGTTGTATTGACTACTGGGGAACACTGAGATAATTTTGATGCCCAAGTTTCCAAGTTATGAGGGCAGTAAATTACTTGTCATTAAAGTAGTGCATATTTACATAAACAATAGGCTTCAAATGGTTATTCATGTTTTATGCACCGCTAAAATGGCATGTATTTGACCGAAATTCCAAAATGACTATCTAGATAGCGAGGTGAATGATTATATAGTTGTCAACTAATGGGAAGCTGCATTTTTATTAAAAATTAAATATCTTGAAGTCCCCTGTAGTCAATATTTTTCTCTTAAAACTCATCTTTGATCATCAAAATGACATTTAAATGGTTTTCCTTGAATTTTTTCATGCCTTAAAATAGCTTGTATGTAACTACACTCTTGCCTCATTTAGTATACACGGTGCCATGAATATGCAAATTAGCCCTGCCTCCACTCTCTTTGGTTCACTGCAGTTTTAAGGAGAAAATACTCCGCAATGGTGTTGACTTATGAATTTGTACATGGTTTGTCTTAAAGCATATTAAAAACACCACATAGACATAATCAACATTAAAAGGTTGATTTTCCCCACAGGGGGACTTTAAATACATTTTGGCTTTAAGATTTAGGCAAGAATAGACTGGTGTCCTCCATGATCCTTATTCTTTCCGACAACAAAGCACTTGAACACAAGCTCAGGAAATTTCCGGTAGCACTTGAAGTCAATATTAGTGAGTCAGGTTAAAAAAAATGGTGGTGTTTTACTATGTTTCCTAAATTCTGATTGGTCTGTCTTATAGGTTACAACAACCAAACAAACTACAACTCACAGGGCGGAGCCAACCAGAATTTCGGCGGTAGCCCCGCCTCCTTCAACAGCGGACCAGTAGGGTACGGCCGGGGAGATCCCAGTATGAACTACCAGTATCGATAAACCTGCCTTCCTTCCTGTGTGCGGCCCTGCACCATCACTTCCAAACAAGGAGCATCATCCTTTCTGATTCTATCGTTCTTGATTTTCTTTTGGTTTGTCACCAACACCTGAACTAAAACAAAATAGTGGTCTCTAAACATTGTGCAAAATAGTGTATTTCTATGTTTCTTTTGAAGTATGTGTATTTTTATTTTAGTTTAGTTACTTTAAATCTGTGATATCCCCCTAAACTACTGCCCTCGAGAGGGACATACGAACCCAAAGCGACGCATGCGAGGACCTGATATTTGTTAACGTGCAGTGACGGGACACGCAGTCCTTGAGTGATTTTAACCATTCAGACGTGTATAAATATGCACTGTCTCAAGCTGTAAATCATTCGTTTCATGATTTTCTTCTTCCTCTGTTTGACCAGCTACATTTCATGATTTTGCCGGTAATCATAGGCTTTTCTTTTAAATTATGAATGCACATGTGACATTGTTTTAAATGGTTACGTGATTGTGAAAGTTGTGATGTGTCGGGTCGTTGTAGCGTTTGGCTGTTTTTGGGTGGGGGACCTTTATTTTTCCGAACATTGTTTGTTTAAAGAATGTGTGGTGTTTGTAATAAAGGATTTTATTTTGGAGGATATCTGATTTCTGTGGGGTTTTTGAATGCACTTCTCCAGGTTATTTGGGTTATACCTGTATTTACATAATATAGAGTTGGGTGTAAAAGTCACATTGAAATCTACCATTCAAAATGAAATTACCGTAAGTACATTTAAACGTTAAAATATAACTTAAACTTTAGGATATAACAATATTTTTTTAATAAAGTTTTTGATCCCATGATTGAGAACTCAGTCACTCAAACTTGGATAATGATTATGTAAATGTTTTATGTTCAAAGGTTTAATAATAAAAAGCAAAGCAGCTCTAAATATAGTTTTTTTTTTCTTTCTTTTTTTACAAATAGAAGTTTGTGGAAGCCTCAAATGAAAATTTCGGTGATAGTAACAGTAGTAATAATGTAATGAATCTTCAAAAGTGTAACACACATTGCTGGTCAAATATACAGATTTTTTTGTGGACCACACGACTGGAAACTAGGTAACTACCGGTAAATATTTTTAAAAAAAACAACAACAAAAGAGAACATGGTTTACGGTAAAAACCAATTTTGTGCGTCTTTTTTACTGTGGTTACGGCTGTGTGACGTCATGTCCGTTTACCCCTCCGAGCGGAAGGCGACTCCAGCATGGCTGAAACCGGGCTCTTGGAATCGCTCTTACGGCTAGTGGAGAAGGTCGACGGCGGCGTTGACAGCCAGGATGTGGCCGTGTCTCTCGAGGTGGATCATCAGGCGATCGTCGGCGCGGTGAAGAGTCTGCAGGCGCTGGGAGAGGTGAGGAGATGCCGCAGCAGAAACACGCACTGACTGATGCAACAGCGGCGCAAATGATGAGACTCACTCAATCCGCTAGTCTGTAGCGTTACTTCCCTGAAATCATGCGAACCCGCTCTTTAGAGAGAAATGATCTGACCGACTATTATACCCGCCTAAACACGTCTGTCTGTCTGTCTAGTTCTATCTATCTATTTCTATCTATCTGTTTGTTTATCTGTCTGTCTGTCCATTTATATATCTGTCTGTCTGTCTGTAAATCTATCTGTCTGTCTATCAACAAGATTAAAAGAAGAAATAACATGCATAACAAATAAAACAAAAAATAAGAGCAACATAGCTAAGAGTATCCATAAAACAGAAGTAAAAAAACGTTAACTATATAATATAGTAGCAAAACCATATCTATAATATCTCTCTCTTTCTATATATATATATATATATATATATATATATATATATATATATATATATATGGTCACCGTGATTTTGCCAAGAAAGACATGTTCGTGCCAGGAACAACATTTCTGTTAAAAAAAAACAAAAAACACCTATCCCTAAAATCAGAGGGAAATGATATGTTAATAACACTGATGTAGAAGCACTTAACCCTGGTTGTAAGTCTAAACTTGACATAAACTGTAAACTCATAATGTCATTATTATCTCTATATGTTATTGTAGTCCAAGAGCATGTTGCACTTGGTGAAATCACATTCATATATATATATGTGTGTGTGTATTGATCTTCTATAAATATGTGATTGTTTATCTGTGGTAACCTGGCTGAATGATGTGTTCAGGTGATCTCGGCAGAGCAGAAGTCCTCCAAACACTGGGAGCTGACAGGAGAGGGGCGTGAGATCGCGGAGCAGGGCAGTCATGAAGCCCGAGTGTTCGACGCCATCCCTGCCGAGGGTCTGCCGCAGAATCAGCTCATGGTGAGAGAACAGCATTATCTATAGGTGTGTCACACCATCATGTGCTGGTTTTGACCTGTAGGAGTGAGTATCATTAAGATGAATCTCAGGTCAAGGTCATATTTCACATCAAAATCAACTGAAATTTATACAATTATTAGATTATATTTTTTTCTGTTAGAGTATATCTGTCAAGTACAATTAGACGTATACATCATGACAGTATTTGTTATACAGGATTCTTTAAAAAAAATCCTCTTGACCAGACAAGGGGATTTTCACCACTCTTTTACAGTAATGTATATGAGATTTTAACATTTTTTTTCTATTGTTATTAATATTATTTTGCATAAAAGTTGGAAAAAATATAGTCTTCTTTTTTTCTTTAGATTTTTTTGCTTTAATAACATATATAAGATCACTAGGGGTACCTATTAATCCTGTGAATTCTGATGCACATACATTGGTATGCATGTACATCTAGACCTGTGGAGATTTTAAAACGGGCCTTTTCCTTTTAGAAAATGCATAGCGGGAAGGTTGGTTTCAGCAAAGCCATGTCCAACAAATGGATCCGTCTGGATAAAGCTCACGAGGGAGGACCGAGAGTCTTCAAAACCGTGAGTTACCTGATCATGAGTTAAGCCCAGATACCTATATCAGTATGTTATTAATGTAGTGTGTGTGTGTCTTGCAGGTGGAAACCATTGAGGATACAGTAAGGGACAAACTACAGCTGGTGCAGAAGGGACAGTCGGCAAAACTAGAGGAGAAAGAAAAGAACGAACTGAAGAAACGGAAACTGCTAGCGGAAGTGTAAGAGAGCGCTGAGTTGCTCAAGTTGTCCATCAAAGGCCCTGTTTACATCTGGTATTAAGATGCGTTTTGATCGATTGGATCAAGTGGACGAGGGAGACACATTCTCGTTAACTCCTGGGGTTTTAATCCGTCTCTTTTGTCCACTTTCAACCACTTCTGTCCTGATTTCTTCGAGGGGAGGGTCTATGGGTGGGTAAATGTGTGGGCTTTTTCAGATCTTTCAATCTAATGGACAAAATAAGATCATGCAATTCACATATGAACGCGGCCGGAGACGACAGAAAAACATACGGAGAGCAGCAACAACTTTTTGTTTCTGCTCTGAAAGCCTCAAGACCAGCTAAACGCCGTGAGTGTGTTGTTAGAAATGAGGAATGGTGAGAACATTGAGATTGGTATGTTTTTCATCTTCAAACCAAACTTGGGTCTTCAGTCGACAGAGTTTAAATCCTGTCTGGCTAGAGCGTTTACATGAGCGTTTACTCGAAAGCGATCCGGTCGAATGTGTTTTCGACTACCTCTGGAAGTGGTCGAAAGTGGACAAGCTCAAAACGTTTTAGACCCCGTTTACATCTGCATTTAGCGTTGTCCACTTGTGATCTGATCGACCAAAACACATCTTAATACCAGGTGTGAACAGGGCCCGAGATTCATTTAGTTATTATGTATATTATGTGCTACATGAGCAGTAGGAGGCGCTACAGCTCAATAATAATCTCATCTCAGGTCAAATTTTTGAAAAGGAGACGCATGTAATATATTCCTAATTTGTCTAAATGAATTCCATTATTTTAGGACGGTTAAGTCTTACTGGATCACTAAAGGCAGCAGCTTCAGTACCACCATCACCAAACAAGAGACAGAACTGACTCCAGAGATGATCGCCAGGTGAGACCAGTCGCATTCTTGAAGGGAAATAGGCTGAAAAACACTCAGATGCAGTTCACTTCTTGCGACTTATGCTGGGTTTTTAA
This sequence comes from Meda fulgida, assembly GCA_030578275.1. Taxonomy (NCBI): domain Eukaryota; kingdom Metazoa; phylum Chordata; class Actinopteri; order Cypriniformes; family Leuciscidae; genus Meda; species Meda fulgida. The sequence continues at coordinate 33,257,824 of CM060618.1, forward strand.
TATTAAAGAGCAGCACACTCATTTGGGTTTCACAAACACAATTTTGCCTTTGTTTGGCTTGTTTCTTTCAGTGGCAGCTGGAAGGAGAAGAAGTTTAAGCCGTATAATTTTGAGGCGATGGGTGTTGCTCCAGACTGCGGTCACCTGCACCCGCTCATGAAGGTGCGGACACAGTTCAGGCAGATCTTCCTGGAGATGGGGTCAGTCCTTCATGCTTACAAAACACTCTTCTGCTTCAGATGAGAAACTTAGCAGATTTATTTGTTTTGGTCACCATTTTATGGACAAAAGGATTTCACTCATTTATTTTAAGCTGTGCGTTGTTTAGCATACGCTTTTATCCACAGAGACTTACAAAAGCAGTTTGTCAAAGAGACAAGAATATTCGTAATATAAAATGGCACGTTTTTGGACAACTAGATTAGGAAACAAGCTAGAGGATTTTTTTTTTTTGAGTGTGTATAAATGCTTTGTCAGTCTTTTAGTGGAGCAGAGCAATGGTAGTACCATGGTGGGTTTTTATTAAGTGAGTTGCATTATTCCATTTGTTAGTGTTTCTTTAAAAAGTCTTAATTCACCCTTACACAAATTAAAGGGATAGTTCACCCAAAAATGAAAATTGACATCATTTACTCACCCTCAAGTTGTTCTAAACCTGTATGAATTTCTTTCTTCTGCTGAACACAAACGGAGATATTTTGAAGAATGTTGGTAACCAGACATTTGACGGCACCCATTGACTTCCATAGTAGGAAAAAAAATACCATGTAAGCTAATGGGGTCCATCAACTGTTGGGTGTCAATGGTTCCATCAAATGTCTGGTTACCAACATTCTTCAAAATATCTTCTTTTGTGTTCAACTTGAGGGCGAGTATTTAATGACAAACTGATCCCTTTAAGGCTTTAAAAAAGGCCTTAGAAAGTCTTAAATCCATAATGTCATTCATTAAATGTTGCGTGCATTGTGACAAATCAATGTCTTCCGCAGTATTTATGTCCTGTTTTCCAATACAAATACCTAAACATCTTTAAATCAAGATATGTTAACTTCAGATGCAAATGTAAACTGAGGTAAAACTTTGAGGTGTTGCTAATACAGCTCCTTGTACTTCTCACTTTACATTAACATTTAGAGAAAATATTGACATATTGTGTCCTCTTCAATTTATTCTTAAAATTAAATTTATTCTCCTAAAAAAGTCTTAAATTTACCTTCAGAAACCCTGATTTGTACAATAATATTGTGCTAATTCAGTGCTATGGTGTGTTTATCCATACAAGTACAGTGGAATTACTGTTGCACTGAAACTAATAGTTAACCAATTGTACCTTCATACAAAACTTTTTACTCCATACCAGTGATTTTGATCTTAGATCATTAATCTACAAGCATATTCCTTGCTATTGTGTGTTTGATTCACAGATTTACAGAAATGCCCACCAATAACTTCATCGAGAGCTCCTTCTGGAACTTCGATTCTCTGTTCCAGCCCCAGCAGCACCCAGCAAGAGACCAACACGACACCTTCTTCATCTCTGGTGAGAGAAGTCCTCCTCTGTGCTGTCCTGGACCTGCACGAGTTTAGACCACTTGCTGTCAAAGCATGTGTTTCTGGTCTCGAATCAACTTTTTGCATTCCTCAGACCCAGCACTGGCTCACGAGTTTCCTCAGGAATATCTGGAGAGAGTGAAGAAGGTTCATTCTGAAGGAGGGTATGGATCACAGGGGTAAGACGAATGCCATTCATTGATTTCCAATGTCTTTTATTTACACAACCATTCAAAAGTTTGGGATCAGTACGATAAAAAAAATGTATTAATACTTTTATTCCTTGTGGAAACATGAAACTGATCAAAAGCGCCAGTAAATACATTTATAATGTTACAAAAGATTTATATTTCAAATAGATGATGTTCTTTTGAACTTTCTAATAATCACAGAATACCTTGAAAATGTATCATGGTTTTCAAAAAAATATGAAGCAGCACAACTGTTTTCAACATTGATAATAATCATAAATGTTTCTTGAGCATCAAATCGTATTAGAATGATTTCTGAAGGATTATGTGACACTGGAGTAATGATGCTGAAAATGTAGCTTTGGAATAAATTACAGTTTAAAATACATTTCAATAGAAAAAGTTATGAATTGTAATACATTTTCACAATATTACTGTTTTCACTGAATTTTCAAAATGATCAATTATCAAATAAATGAGCCTTGGTGAACAGAAAAAACATTGAAAATATTACCGACCCTATACGTCTGTGCATTTGTAGATTTGTAATTTTAACTTCTCAAATCAATTTTAAGATACAAGTATGACTGGAAGATTGAAGAAGCTCAGAAGAACCTCCTGCGAACACACACCACGGCAGTCAGCGCTCGGATGCTGTATAAACTCGCACAGCAGGTGAACACACACACACACACACACACACTCACTCATACTCATGGCCTCACTCACTGCCGTTTACTTCAGATCTCACTCGTCTCTGTTATTCCTCCCAGGAGAAGTTCACACCAGTGAAGTACTTCTCCATCGATAGGGTTTTCCGTAACGAAACTCTGGACGCCACCCACCTGGCGGAGTTTCACCAGATCGAAGGCGTGGTGGCCGACTACGGCCTTACCCTGGGGAACCTCATGGGCATCCTGCACCAGTTCTTTACCAAACTAGGCACTGCACTCCTTGCTTTTTACAAATAAGATCTGAAAAGAAAATATCCTTCTTTTTTATGTGTATAATTAGCCATTTACAATGAAGAAGGATTCCTGAATATTCAAAAGATTTGTGATAATGATTTTGAAATATTTTTCTCCAGGAATCACAAAATTGCGCTTCAAGCCAGCGTACAACCCCTACACTGAGCCAAGTATGGAGGTCTTCAGCTATCATGAAGGTAAACTCTCCATATGAAGTGCATGTGGCTGTTTATGCATGCTATATGCTACATTTATATTGCTAAAGGTACAAACATTAAGTCTTTCATAGCCTGCTGTTTAGTAAGTATAGAATACCTGAAAACAGGTATAGAATGTAGAATAATAGATGAAGTATGAAAAGATGAAATGATAGAACATTGAATTATTTCAAATGAAATGGTAATGCAATAATTCACTATTTTCAATTGAGTATTTTGAAAGTAAAACTATACGATTGAGTAATAAAATAGCATTGATGTCGTAGTTGACATGAAACAGAAATTTAAATAGTCTTTTCTTCACTTTTTTTGTTTTGGTAGGCTGTAAGGCTCTTTGAATAACACTAATAATTTGCTGAAGTCATGTAAAACTCGGTCAACAAAAATGTCTTCATACAGCAGTTATAGACAATCAGTCACCGCTCTGGAACATTTGTCAGCCAATCAAAATAGTGTGGAGCTGTCAGACATAAAAAACTCAATTTATTTTCTCCATTGGGGAGATAATAAAAAATAAAAATAAATCATTCCTGGTTGAAAAAACGACATTACCCATGATTTGGCAAAGAAATCTCCACCAATCAGAGAACTGTGACAAGCAAATAGAGTGCAACATTCGGTTTTTGGAAGTAAAAACTCCATAGGGAACTCCATTTTCTCCATAGGGAAATTGATTTTGAACTTAAGTGGCTTTCACACTGGATAGTTCTAGGAACTAACCACCAGGGTGGTTCCCCGAGAACTAATGGTTCGAGGCTACGAGGCTGTTAATCAATAGTATCTACTTCTGTTGAAGCCATCAGCCCACATTATTTAAACTTCGTTTTAAAACAATTGTTTAACAGCAGAATTTATGGTGAAAAACTACATTGCCCATGATTATGTACAGAAAATACCACCATTCAGAGAATCGAAACAAGTAACGGCCAAAATATATTGTTAGCTCTGCTCATGAAGTGTCTCATGAATCCCATGAAACACTACGAATGATGAACAGTCAGTTTCCCTACGCTCTCAAAATACGGAAATATTTGTATGTATATTTTGAAGTGCGTGTGTGTGTTTGATCTTATGATTCAGCTCGCAGGTTGAATAGGGAAAACTCTTCTTTAACTAAGGCAATGTATGTGGTGTACTCTGTTGCCCTCTGTTTACTGTCTGATCCAGTTCAGCATCACAAACCTTTGTCTCTCTGAATCTCTCTTAGGTCTGGAGAAGTGGGTGGAGGTGGGTAATTCTGGGGTCTTCCGGCCTGAGATGCTGCTGCCCATGGGTTTGCCCGAGGGGGTGTCTGTCATTGCCTGGGGTCTGTCCTTGGAGAGGTACGTCAACACTCACATATAAAATTGCATTGTTTGCATATAAAATCTCAAAGTTCAAAAATCTCTCATTTTTTCACCCACCTTCAGGCCCACCATGATCAAGTACGGGATCAACAACATCCGAGAGCTTGTGGGCCACAAAGTGAACCTACAGATGGTGTACGACAGCCCTATATGTCGACTGGACTCTTAAATGATGTGCACTCAGCATTTGGATTAATTTGTGCTCTCATGACTCATCTGCATAGTTATTGTCCATTTAACCCATTTCACACACCCTGAACTACACTTTCCTGCTCGGGCATTAGTTATAAGGACTGTGTTGTACAGGCTGACGTCAGAATGGAGGAAAAGATTCACGTCTTTGCATGAGGAGCGTCACATTGACCATTGAGTTACAATCTCACCGCCTGATATAGAAATCCCTACTGGCCTCCACTTAAATCATATATATATAATTTCAATTAATTTATTGTCTTTTTCCACAACCCATTTTTTAATGACAGCTCTGTATAAACAGCCACCCAGTTTGTCTCACAACCCAGAATGCAATGGAAACTATTGAAGTCCTCATACGATATTAAATTAAAAATGTTTCAAATCTCCAAAATGACTTCATTAATGGTTGTTTATTCTGAAAGCATAATTCATTTCAGTTTATGAAATGAAACCCGGGGTCTTTGTGCTGTATTTTTCATGGCCTCAGATCCCAGTATCCCAGTATTGTTCATCTTTATGGTACGTGTAGGTTTGTAAATGCCGAGCTCAAGAGAACTGGATAAGGGTCTTGGGTCATTTGTGTAAATCCAGTGAAGAGGGTTAAGCTTTCTCCGGTCAGAGTAAATCTCCCTGTTGGTTAAACGGGAGAATCTGTTTGATCCCAGTGTTTCTATGTTTGACCACAGGGTATAACAGATTTTTGGACAGAATAGTAAAAAAGCACGTGATGTTTAATGTGTAGCTATGAGAAGGGGACCAATGACATTTCACTGTGTTGTGTGGGCGGGGCTAACCAATGCAGTGCAACAAGTGGTTCTAAACCTATTTGAGGCCCCACATTGTCCAACATTATCGATGACTCGAATCGAAGATCGGCTCTAACTGTTTTTTTTAACTGTGAGATATTAAAGTGTTCCTTATTTTGTTTTGGAGGTCTCCTACAATATATTTACATGCATCAAAGATCAAAAAACACTTTATTTTCTCAGTCTGTTGTGATTGGTCTGCTCTTCTCTGATTGGTTAGATGGCTCAGTCTGTTGTGATTGGTCTACTCTGCTCTGATTGGTCAGATGGCCCAGTGTGTTGTGATTGGTCTACTCTGCTCTGATTGGTCAGATGGCCCAGTGTGTTGTGATTGGTCTACTCTGCTCTGATTGGTCAGATGGCCCAGTGTGTTGTGATTGGTCTACTCTGCTCTGATTGGTCAGATGGCCCAGTGTGTTGTGATTGGTCTACTCTGCTCTGATTGGTCAGATGGCCCAGTGTGTTGTGATTGGTCTACTCTACTCTGATTGGTCAGATGGCCCAGTCTGATTGGTACTCTGCTTACAGTGCGTGTCAGAAACAAAACGTGTATTAGCATATCTGAATTTCAGCTCTGGATCTTCCTCAGTACTTGATACGCAGCGATCTGCATGAACGATGGCATTGGTTTTACCGTATCAATTCCAGCACGAGTCCTCATCCTTTAGAAGTGCATCAAAGTGGATTCGCGGTGCAGAAGATGTCTTCTTGACATGTCAACAACACAAACAAAATTCTTCCAGTCTCAGCTACAACTACAGTGTTTGAGGGTCAAAGCAGATGTTCACAGGGAGCCAATGAAGACCATGGGTGAGCATTATGCAAATTTGTTACACTTTGTAATATCTGAAAAACTAATTGTGGCACTTTAATTTAATTTTCCACTATTCATTTTGTGATTCCAGAACTTTTGAGAACAGTATGTACTATGTTATGTTTAATATAATTAATTTCAATATTTTATTTAGATATATTTATTTTAATTAATGACTTTTAATTTCACTCATTTAAATATACAACTTTGTAAGTTTCCAGAGGCCCCCAGGTTGAGAACCACTAGAGTCAAATTTAAATAGACGTTTCTGCTAAACGTATCTTTTTCTCTTTTGATGTTCTGCACCTTTTCCAAGTGATATTTCCTGGCAGCATTGATTCGGTTTTAGTTGAAAATGACGTAAACATTAAGCAGTATGTTTTTATCTCTAGGGTACACTTGTACCTTGTAGTCAAGTTCAGTGAACAAACTAAATAAGATTAGTGGCACTAATTCCATTTATTTCAACAAAACTCATGGTTGGAAATGAGTTCAAGCTGTTTCCGTAATCTTTTCATGTCTCTGCATCTACCACTTGTGTGCTACACAAAAATGACATAAACACACACAGCTCAGGATTTATTTGAAACAAATATTTTGACTTTGAATTGGTGTCCAACAGACCGCTTACACCATGGAAACATGGCCGTAATCTCCTCATTTCTCAGCATCTCTTGTAGCTGGCACACATGATATTATGTAAAAGCACATGTGGAGAGGATGTTGGCTGAGGATGAGTTGGTTGTTAAGACGGGATGAAGCTTTGAATCTCAGAGGAAAGCAGTTTGTGCAGGACTCTTTTACCACTGAAAAAACTATTTCGATGATTTGAAGACAATTCAGATTCGAGAGGGCAGTCAGCAGCGTATGGTAAATCTGTTGGCCCGCCGATTGCCCTTTGGGGGAGGAGAGGTTGAGGGAATCCTTTGTGACACTGAAGGATTACATCTTGTTTACTTGCTTAAATGCCATTACCTCTTAAGTGCCCGGGTCAAGATAATCCCATATCATTTGGAAATAACCTGTCTGAGAACAGCCCTACGTTAGCCACTGCTCCATTTACTACCTTTGTGGATCGCTTCAACATCAAACGAGTATTTTCACTTTTGTAGTGTTTCTTTTCTCACTATATTTATGTAGACACAATACAATGAAATATTTATACATTGTTAGGGAAATCACTTTTCCAAGAACACATTAAGGGTTAGCGCAGTTCTTTATTTACAGCATTTGTAACCATTCATAACAGTATTAGTTCATTTCTTGTCAACCAACCTTGACTGTAAAAGGCTTGCAAAAAAAGAAGTCAATACACTTTAGCAAAAATGCCATTGTAAGCATACAGTATGGTGGTGTTCACACAGCACGTACTTATGTTGGAAAAAGCTAGTCGGAGCGCTACAGAGTGGGCCGAACTTAACATGAGATGGCATTCGCAACCCGTTTTACATTCGTAATATGACACAGTGTGCAAGTGAAATGGGATATTTGGTGATAATATCTGTACAGTAATGCAAGTTTGCTAATACATAACTAACTTGCTATATTACACATGAGTGATGGATTCCTTTAGCTCAAACAGTAGAGTATTGTGCTAGCAACAGCATGGTCATGGGTTTGATTCCCAGGGAATGAATGAACTACTAAATAAAAAATGTGTTCCTCTACTGCAGTGCGAGAAGCTTTGGAAAAAAGTGCTGCCAAATGCATAAATGGGCAGAACAGCGAAGTTCTAAAAGAGAGAAGGTTTTTACATTTTGATGATAACGTCAAACATTATTATTTGCTGTGAAATAACGTGCCCTGATTAGTGACACAATTAGAAGGGGAACATATTAAAAAGTCAAATTTGTAAACATTTTATTAGGTTCCACCAATTTGACCGTGCAGTTTAAAAAAACAGAATGTTCATGACCCGAGATTCTGGAAAAAACAGCAAGACTGAAAAAAAACTAAAAACACATGACGACCAATATTTAAGAAAGCCGAGAAACAATGAATGTGAAAGGAATGTGCCCAGTGTGAACAACCCCATGTGGTCTTCAAAATGCAGACTAACAAAAACAAAGATTCAAAGATTCTAGTGCATCTATAAAATGATGAATCCAATGATTCAATGTCAGCTTGACATCTAGATCCACTGTTCACATTCAGATGAATCAAAGATTCTCGATCAGCTTCTTGACCCTTTCAAGGGTATTTGGTGTTGCTTTAGGCCTCTGTCCAAATAATGTTCCCTTTTTATCCGTCGCACCCGCTCATCTCTGATTTCCAAGAGACTGTATCCCGTAAAAAGACGCTCTTTTGAGACCATCCGACACTGAAGGGGATTTTGGGGTTTATTTGTGCTGGCATGAAAAGTCTAGACTTGAGTCGTTATGTCATTAATACCAACTGAGAATATAATGCTGAGTCATTCTGAGCTCAAGTCCTGGTGCTTTATTGTTTTTTTGTTGAAATAATCCTCCTTTTGGGGTTGAGTTGAAATGATGTTCTACAGTGCTCATAACAGAGCTCCCGTAAATCATCTTACACAACAGGAAAAAGTAATATAACTCAAGCAATCCATCCCTTTGTATTTCCAAATGACTTTTCGGAGTCCAAAAACTGAGCGAGGCTTCCAATGAAGTTGATCCTGAAGCTCAAGCATGTTTCTAGCGATGCCAAGGTTATGGGTTTGATTCCCAGGGAAAGCACAGACTGGTAAAGCGTGTCGCTTGAATGCACTGGCTTTGGATAAAAGCGTTGACGAAACGCAGGATTGTAAATGTCATCGGATTCATAATATCATGTCGGTTTTGAAAAGTCATGCAGAGAACATGCACAAAGTCTTTTTTGGTGTACAACACTTGTCCTTCAATGTTTCTGTTTTCTTTGGTCTTGACCCATCATACTGTCAAAAAATCATATGAAGCAGCCGTGTTTCACCATCTTACCTTCCGCCTTTCTCAGACGTCCCGCGGGATGGTAGGACTGTTGGGCATTGACATGCTGTTGTTGGAGCTTGATGTGGGGAAGAACGAGGGCATGTAGGGGATAGCGGACAACAGCAGAGGGCTCATCTGGGGACTGTCATCCGATGGTAAGGGGATCACCACGTCATCCTGGTCCCACACATGGAAGGCGTTGGCGTGTGAGAGAGACAGAGCCTGGGGCAGACGGGTGGGTCTGATACCCGATATGTCGTCTTTTTCGGCATCATCTTCGTTTGGGCCGAGCACACAGTCTACCATGAGAGACAAGGAAATCAAAGTGACGAGAACAATTATTTGGTAAATCTTTCTAAGGATCCGTTAATTAACATTAGTTAACACATTAGTTTAAATGAACTTAATTTATATTGATAAATGCTGTAGATATAGTTGTATCCCTCATTAACATTAGTTAATGCACTGTGAACAAACAACTGCATTTTTATTAACTTAGAAATTATGGTTTGTTCATGTTAGCTAATGCATTAACTAATGTTTACAAATGAGACCTTATTATAAAATCTTACTAATTATTTTATGGTAGAAAAAGGGGGTAATTTGACTTTAGTTGAGTATTATTGCGTCAAAAGTTTACTCTATTATAAGGCAAAAATATTCCTCCAAAATCATACTTGAGTGAAAGTTTTGATTAAAAAGTAACAGTAAAGTTAATTATTTTTCTGTGCTTTAGAGATTAAAATCAAGATACAACTGTAAAGAGGAATAGAGATTTCCTTCTATTTTCTATTCTTTCTATTTATGCATATTTTAATCTATGAACGGTCCTGACTCCTGATCAAGGATACTGAAACCAATATCCTGAATTAATTAATTTAGTTGGCTTAAATAGAAGTTACGTTGAATTAATGGGTGATTTTATCTAACTCAGTGAGACAATCTTATAATATAATATATAGTACTTCATACTCATGGCTCAAGTTTGTATTCAGTTCTTGCATTTTAAGGTTAAAATTGTATTTTTATTCTTTACATTTTACACTTTAAAGGACCCTTACAACAACAACTTTGACAGTACCGTGGTATAGTCATTGTTTTAGGTGACATGAAACCATGTTGTGATTTGCATAAATGTTTTTCTAGTTCCAGAACATAGGGATTTATTTGAGGGCATAAAATCCTCGCTACAAAAACACGGTATTGATCCCTATGCACAGGGATGGTAGATGGATAGAGGGTAATACCATGACTCTTCAATAGATACCACGGTCATTTAAAATCCTCCAAAGAATTTCAAAGCATTGCCTTTGTACAAAATAGGCTATATTGCATGCACCCTGTAACTATGGTACTTTTTTGTTATCTTATTACAGAGGTTTTTCTTCTAAAGCGAATAATTCAGAAAATACAGTGTTGTTCACAATGACAATCTATGACTTTTGTGTTGACAGTCTGAATCATTAAGCATAGGGTTTAGGGTTAAGGTTTAAGCAGTTAAGGTTTAACCACAAGGTCATAAATCATACCTTACCTACTACATCATTAGCGAGGTCTTTGATTAGATGTCCCACTATGGCATAGGCGACTGCAACAATCACCAGCGCGGCCATTAACAGGTACAAAACCCCCTTTGGTAAAGGAATAAGGTCCCGGTGCACTGGCTTGTAGTCTTTGAACATGGGGTCCTCGCTTGAAAAGGAGTATTGAAAAGAATGCCCAGTCTTATCCGTTACGTTCAAACTTGACACGTTGAGAGAATTCATTACTAGCCTTTCTTTCGACAAATAATCCCTCCAAAAATAGAGATTGTGTAGATACTTGATGTTTCTTTCACGAACTGGCCGCCAATGAATGATGCTTTGATTTCTGATTAAAAGCTTTTCGCTTTACAGTAACCTGGAAAAGTGAAATAATTTTGAGTTAAGATTTTGGAAAGAGAATGCATGCTATAATTCACCTGTTTATTTAAACTTCAGTATCCAAAACAGCTTAATAATTGAATAGCTTATTAAATGTCCTCACGTTCATTGTTGAAGTTGAATTTATTTTATTTCAAGGTTCACTTAGTTTGATGTTTCCTTCGTTCTTCATTGCGTTTGCATCTTCGTTTCTGAGGGTGTCACTGCCTAAATAGACAAGTCTCAAGTCCTAAGATTCAGATAGGCGTGCTGCGCATGCGCGTCTGAGCGCTGTCCGCGGTGCTAAAGGCTCCGCGCGCGACTCTCGGTTGACGCCAACGTTATCAATCATCCCGGAGAACATTTCCAAGACCGCCCACTTGCACCCGCTTTGGATCATTGGATAGAGGTAGATAAACTCTTTTATCCCGCCTCCAAATGAGGTTGATAATGCCGCCACTGCTCACGTCCCAAGTCCTTTAATTCGTTTAAGTAAGTTGGGGATTCCGCGAACATGGTGATCCCTCTGAAAATACCTGTTTTCCCAATTAACGTTAACGTTACTCGCGTTAAGTCCAGTTTATCAGACTAATCTTGGCTTTGTTTGGACGAAAATAAATCACAGTGTGTGTCAATAGCAAAATCCAACATGTAGGCTAGTAACGTTAGTCAGAGAGCCATTTATAATTCAATTTAAAATGATTAAGCTAAGTTAACGCTTTTGACAAAACATATTGTCCCAAGACAGCAACCAAATAATCTAAATAATCCAAATAGTTTTTTGGCGACATTTTAAAAGCAAAACAGTTTTTAATTGTTATTGGGTATGAAAATCTATATTAAAAAGTGGTTGTAGGTTGCTTTGTTTATTATTCGTCAGATACTGATCCCAACGGAAAGGTCTCAGTTGCTACGGTTACCACTTCACTCGACTTGTTCACGAGCGTTTGGCTCAGTTGTATTATACGCACTCTGACTTACTAAAGTTTTGTTTTTGGAGAACATTCTCATTGTTACTGGTAGTAAAGACACAGTAGAGTACCGTAAGACACAGACAACTTTTTATAAACATAAACTGGAATTAAAAAATGGAAAGATCGCACCCTGTATGTCATTGAATGGTATTCGATATACAGTAGAGTAAACCATTCTTAATGCATAATAGGATCAATATCAACTTATTGACCGCCATTTTGTCCTTATATTTTTATTGCACATGTTGTTAGGCTACTTTGTAAGTGATTCAACATGCCATGGCCAGATAATAAATGGGCAAAAAAGAGACTTACATTGAAAGATTAAACACACTAGCAACGATAATATTGTTATATCAATATAAACTGCGTATAGACACCACTTGGTAGCCTATACTTGCTCTTGTGTGGATCAAAGAAAATTGCAAAAAGAGGTACATTTTCTTTAAGCTGAAAACTTGTAATGCATGTTTAGCATTTAAAGTATAGACAAAATATATACTTTTTTCATTCACTTAAAGGGACAGTTCACCCAAAAAAAATGAAATTCTGTCATCATTTACTTGTTGTTCCAAACATGTATGAGTTCCTTTCTTCTGTTGAACACAAAAGAAGATATTTTGAAGATTGTCGGTAACCAAAGAGTTGATGGACCCCATAGTTTTTTCCACCCCCCTCCCATACTATGGAAGTCAATGGGGTCCATCAACTGTTTGGTTACCTATATTCTTCAAAATATCTTTTGTGTTCGGCAGAAGAAAGAAATCCAGAAATACTCTTTGGTTGTAAAAAAAAAAAAAAAAAAAAAAAAAAAAAACAGCAGACAGCTGGACATGGAAAATTCTTTTGAAAGTCATCGTTATTTTTATAATTCCCCCTAAAAAATGTTGTTTTATCACCTCATCTATCAGAGGGCTTCATGTTACTGAATATTTCCCTTGATATTCAACATTAAAGCAGCGCTTTAAAGGCTCTTAATTAAGCGTGACTAATAAAAAAGAAAGTATGTTGAAAGTTCTGTGAGGATATTTATTTTCAAATAAATTTTAAGCCACAGCTCAGCAATATTCCTCTTACATAACCATTTGAGCTTGAGCAGGATTTGTTGATTTCATAATGTTCCTCTTCAAAATCAGCATGGCTTGACAGAGGACTATGAGCCGCCCGTGTTGGTTGTTCTGTTGCCTTTATCTGCTCAGTGTTTTTTACTGGTGGATTCCTCTTTAGACCTATGAGCAAAGGGGTCAGAGGGCACCAGGAACTGGGTCCTATAGTCTCAACCAATCTAGCCCTCTATACTTGATCCTTATACTTGAAGAAAGAATCATAAGAATAATTGTGCAAGGGTGCTTATAATAGGAGAACAAGAAGGGGTCCGATGTTGCATGGAACAAATGCGATATCAGGAAATTATTTTTGAAAATCTCACAGCAGATAATATGATACAGCCAACAAAATATGCTATTGCATACATACATTAGACTTATTGTATATGATGATTGATGTGTGTGTGGTTCTTTTTGAGACCGGAGCTAGTCATCACAGATTTGATTCTGTTTAGAACAGCATTTATCTGACACAGAAAGCTTTATAATATTATAAATGTTTTACTGTCACTTAAAAGTATTAATTGCTTTAATTTCTTTCAAAAAAAAAAATCTTACTAACCCCAAACTTTTGAACGGTAGTATATAATGTTACAAAAGCTTTCTATTTCAGATAAATGCTTAGGAAAAGAATAATAAATGTTTCTTGAGCATCAAATCTGATCATATTAGAGTGATTTCTGAAGGATCATGTGACACTGAAGACTGGAGTAATGATTCTGAAAACTCAGCTTTGATCACAGGAATACATTACACTTTACAATAGATAACAATAGAAAACAGTTATTTTAAATTGTAAAAATATTTCATAATTTTACTGTTTATGCTGTATTTTGGATAAAAAAAACTCATTAATAACTGATCTCAAACTGTATGGGAAATTGTGAACAGAATCTGAGCAGTCATGATATTTAGTGCAAAACACTGATGAATACGATCTTTCTGCACTAATGTGTCAGCAAGTGGGTTTATATCAGATATATTGTCTCTCTAAACAGATTGACATCATGCTTTCATGACATCCTGTTCTCTTTTCTGTATCCCTCACTGTTTTCTATTTTCAGATGAGCTTGTAAATGAAATCTGGCACCTGGTTTGACTTTGAACATTTGTGTGTGTGTGTGTGTGTTTGTGTGTGTGTCTGTTAGGAGTCATTGTCCTGGAAAGTTCTGCATTATGTGATTGTGCAAATTTTTTTTTACAAATCCAAGGGTCATTTAATATCTCAAAACAACCAAAATACAACAGGGGTAAAAGGTACTCTAAAATTATTGGGTTGTTTCAACGCATGTTTGGGTCAAATATGAACAAACCCAACCATTGGGTTGAAAAAATCCCCCAAACGTTTTTTTTTTTTTTTTTTTTTTTTAAATAACTTGATATTTAATATAATATGGTTGGGTTTGTCCATATTTGACCCAAACATGCAATTTATTTTAGAGTGTGACATATTAAGTTGTTCACATGAAAAAAAAACTTTTAGTCTTTAACTAGAATCTTGAGAACAACAGTATTTGAATTAACTAACATTAACAAAGGTAAATAAATGCTGTTAATGCATTATGCAACAATTACTGCATTATTATGGTTGAATATTATTTGAACAATAGGCTTTTTTCTAAAAAAAAACAAACAAACAAAAAAATAATTGTGCAAATGTAGATCCTTTGCTCCCGGTTGTCCCAGCTGGCTCAGCAACAGGGATTATCTGTGTCCTCTGACACTCATTCATCTTATTATTACAGTCCATTATGTTCTGAGCCAGTGAATGTATCTCCATTTACGGATTAATGCTTGCTCCTCAGATGCTGACCTGAGACAGTAGTGCAAATCACGAGGTATATATAAAACTCACTGTTGTTGGATTGAAACTGAAGTAAGACTTAACCATCATATTCTCCTCATTTCCAGTTTACATTGTCTTTGGGGTCTGTACATTGTCTGTATAAAAAAAGATACATTTTTAAAAAACAAATGATATATATTTTGTTTACTTCTCAATTATACGTTAAATGCTGTGTTTTGTGGGATGTGTGGTACTTTTTTATTTTTCCACATATTTACCACATAATTAAACTACACCATTACCTATGTGCATATGAAATATTACATTTATATGAAAATAATAATAATAATAATAAATACTTCAATGATGATTTTCTGGAAGAGGCCAAATGCTTTACCTTTAGTGGTATTTTTTGAGGAATTGTTTTTATATAAAATGCCACACGAGTTGCCACTAAAAGTCAAGACTTAGTCTGATTGTTTGTGTGTGTGTGTGTGTGTGTGTGTGTGTGTGTTGTTCCACATTGCATTTGTGGTGTAGTACCAGGCCTTCATTTTTGTGTATTTTTTTTTTTGATTTATGTGGGATTTATTGATTTTGTTGAAAAATAAATCATTTTCAATATCAGCAATTGTCAACAAAAACAATAAGTGTGACTTAAAAAAAAGAAAAAATTGTTTACATACCTTCAGAACAACCACATTTTTAAAACCCCAGTTTTATTTGTGTGTGTGTGTTTAGACAGAGTGTGTGTTTGATTTTTTGTAACAAAAATCACAAAATGTCATGACACAGAGATAACGGGAACACTGTTTTTTAATGAGCGAAACATCAAATGGGGTCCCCAAACACAATGAGAGGGTTAAGGGAACTCGCTTGATCACATAACACAAAAATTATAAGGTTTATTGGCTGCATATACCAGTCTGTGTATTTTTGGATATGTAGACTACTGTACC
Source organism: Meda fulgida (assembly GCA_030578275.1). NCBI lineage: Eukaryota > Metazoa > Chordata > Actinopteri > Cypriniformes > Leuciscidae > Meda > Meda fulgida. Next base: position 33,273,566 of record CM060618.1, read on the forward strand.
ATGGTAGTCATTCAGCAGGGTTATTATTGTTTACTAAAACTAAATAAACTTAAACTTATCGAATATTAAATTCTGCCTAGGTAATAACATGAAATGTTAAATTGAATCACTAAATCTATTAACATTATAAATTAGTAAAAACTAAAACCAAAACAAAAATTAATTAAACCTAAAAAGCAACAATATTTTTATTTTTATTAAAACTACTAATAAAATGACAAAAGCACATAACGAAATGACGTGTGATGTGTGTGTCTTTTTTTACTTGTTAAAAAACGTAAGAAAAGTTGTCGTTTTTCCCATAGAAGCACACGGCGCGCGTGCAGGCCACGTCATGATTGCGCGTTGTGGATTTGTAAACAACTTCGATAAAACGAGCAAAACTACCTCTCATTTGTTACTTTGTTACTTTTTGACCTAGAGACACATTCTACGACGGTGACACATTGAAGTGTGTAAGTTTAAATTATTCAGACGTGCTAAGGAAGGAGAAAGTTACAATATGAGAATTTAACATGCTAATTAGAACGCGAAGTTTACAAAAGTTCGTTTGACCTAATTTTTTGTGGTGAAACTATGGATTATTTACGGACCATATGAATTACATGTACAATAGAATAATCATTTTCTTCTTTGACGCTTTTGGAGTATAATACCATGTGGTTTATATTAAAAGTATATAACGTTAAAGCACCGCAATATGGTACGACAGTAACTTACGTGTTTGTATGAGGACGCAGGTTAATTTTCAACATGTATTCATTATATACATATGTGTTATATATTAAATTTTTCAGGTCATGGCTCAGCATTTCTTTGGAAATTCAGGCTCCATGACATTGCAGTCAACACCCAAATTAAGTCATCACCATGTATCAGCAAAGGTACATCTGACATATGTGGTCATATGTCTAATAATATTCTTATACAAATACTGAAGTGAATCTTTTCTGTGCAGGTGCCAGATGATGGTCTTAACTCAACAGGTGAAACTTTATCATTTGTTACCCTAAATGACAGCTCTGAGCAGCAAAGGTGAGCCAGTAATAGAAAACATATTCTTTTATAATACTCATACTATTGTTAATTATATTTACAGTAATTTTACCTATTTCTCACCCTGTGACAGTGAGGATTCTGGTATCGGTGTTTCAAATACCTCAATTAGAAGTTCACCCATCAACAGTACTATGGAAGATGTTGGCGTTTTATCTCCCACAAATTCAGGGATAGATGAGATTGGAAAGAAAGCACAGGACCTTATTGAGAGAATCAATGAGAGAAGGGCCATGGACCAACATGTGATGAACAGCTTTGAGGAAAAGCTCATTAAAAAGGTACTCATCATTACAACAGACATAGTCTCACGTAACCAGACCTTCAGACTGACTCCATAGCAGTTGTCATTGGCCAAGGACCGCCCAGGAGGCCGTCTGACTGACATTTAAAGCAACCAATCACAGCTTGTATTGTTCAGCGTCATGTTTAGGGGTGTGAAAATGTAGTCTATATCGCTACAATAACAGGCCGGCACGCAACCAATAAGTAATTCATTCAAAAAGTTGTGCAAATTTCCTGCAACAATGGTGCATCACCCTCTGAAATTTTTGAAAACACAGCGTTTAGTTGATCCTGATAAGCGTGCATTGTCACAGTTGTAAACACGACTTCTTCCATGAGGCGGTTTGGCGTCACTGCGTTTTGTTTTTCAGCAGACCGTTAAAGAATGTGACGTACACATCTCCCAGAAATCCTGTAGAATTCAAGAACTTTAAAAACTCCCGAAGTGTTTCCCATTTTGTGTGCCTTATGTATCAGACGTTCAGCCCAAGGTCCATAGATGTGACTTCTAAAGCTGAGACTATAAAAACAGATAAAAACATAAGAAACATTAGTTCATGACTGATATTGTATTTTTAAGTAGTCAGTGCAGTTGGCAAAAATAATACCAACAAAATATCTGAAAATATCATAATATTTACTATATAATTATATGGGTATATCATAAAACATGGATGATTATAAAGATGATCAGTAATGAAGTATTCTCTGCCCTGTAGCACAAACAGTAGAGCGCTGGTGCTTGCAACACCAAGGTCATGGGTTCGATTCTCATGGAAAGCAAGAACTCTGATAAGAATGTAAATGTGTACCTTGAAATGCATTGTAAGTCGGTTTGGATAAAAGTGTCTGCCAAATGCGTAAATGTACATTATATACAGTTGTGTTCAAAATAATAGCAGTCCAACATCACTAATCCGATCAATCACTGTTTTTGGTAGAAATTATATTATACTTATTATATTATATTATACTAATTATATACTGTTGTGATGTCTGTCTGTTTCCCCGTTCTTTGTGTTTTTGGTTTAGTCCTGTTTCCCGATCCCCGTTATCTCTGTTAGTCTTCCCAGGTGTCCCTGATTGGCATCTTGTTTAGCTTGTTTGCCCTTGTATTTTAGCCCTGTGTTTCAGTCCAGTCCTTGTGAGTTCTTGATGTTGTATTGTGCATGCTGGTTGTTCTGTTCCTGAGTCCTGTTCCCTGTCTGAGTCCTTGTCAAGTTTGGAGTTAGTTTAAATAAAGTGTGCTGCAAGTGGATCCTGCTTCTTCCTTGTCTCATCCACATTGTGACAGAAGAACTCACCACCAATGGATCCAGCAGTTGTTAGCAACCAGGCCTTAGGGAAATTCTTATCATCTCTGTCTCAAGATGGCCAGCCCTTGGAGAGGTATGTGAGGGACTTTTTGGTGTGTTGTCATCTGGGAGCGATAAATGACGCCCAGCTCGTGGACCTGTTTTGTAGCAGGCTGGATTGGCACATCGCTCAAGTGATGCCGGAGGATCATACTGGCTGGACCCTGCAAGGGTTTGTTGATCTGGCCCTTTCCTTGGGCGGTTCGGCACTTGCAGAGCCTGAGTTTCCCCACGTCACGGCAACAGTCAACCTAGCCATCGGATCGGTCTATGGCCATCCAGGACTTGTTTCCAGCGTGGTTAACCCCCAGCTGATGTCAGTTCGTGCTACCAAGAGAACCATCGCTCCCGTGCCCGTCCAGCCAGAGACTGTCCAGCCAGAGCTTCACGTCAGCCACGTCCAGCCAGAGCTTCACGTCAGCCACGTCCAGCCAGAGCTTCACGTCAGCCCCGTCCAGCCAGAGCTTCACGTCAGCCCCGTCCAGCCAGAGCTTCACGTCAGCCCCGTCCAGCCAGAGCTTCACGTCAGCCCCGTCCAGCCAGAGCTTCACGTCAGCCCCGTCCAGCCAGAGCTTCACGTCAGCCACGTCCAGCCAGAGCTTCACGTCGCGCCTGCCGAGCCAGAGCTTCACGTCACGCCTGCCGAGCCAGAGCTGGAGCCCTCTTCCCCGCTGGTCCCATCCAGTCCAGAGATCCCTTCGCCGCTGGTCCCGTCCAGCCCAGAATTTCCTTCGCCGCTGGTCCCGTCCAGCCCAGAGTTTCCGTCACCGCTGGTCCCGTCCAGTCCAGCGTTTCCTTCGCCGCTGTTCCCATCCATTCCAGAGCCCTCAATTCTGGCGCCGTCCAGCCCAGCACCCTCTCGGAGACGGAGGAGGAGGAAGAGGAATTCCTGCATCCTGCAATGCCTGGAGGCCCTTCCTGAGCCTCCGGTCAATCCAGAGACTGTTCACGTCACGTCAGCCAATCCAGAGACTGTCCACGTCACGTCTGCACAGCCAGAGACTGTCCGCGTCACGTCTGCACAGCCAGAGACTGTCCGCGTCACGTCTGCACAGCCAGAGACTGTCCGCGTCACGTCTGCACAGCCAGAGACTGTCCGCGTCACGTCTGCACAGCCAGAGACTGTCAGCGTCACGTCTGCACAGCCAGAGACGCTTCGCGTCACGTCTGCTCGGGCCAGAGACGCTTCGCGTCACGTCTGCTCAGCCAGAGACTGTCCGCGTCACGTCTGCACAGCCAGAGATGCTTCACGTCACTTCTGCCGAGCCAGTGTCTACGGACAAGATGGCCGCCTCCGAGCCAGTGTCTACGGACAAGATGGCCGCCTCCGAGCCAGTGTCTACGGACAAGATGGCCGAGCCAGTGTCTACGGACAAGATGGCCGCCTCCGAGCCAGTGTCTACGGACAAGATGGCCGCCTCCGAGCCAGTGTCAGTGTCTACGGACAAGATGGCCGCCTCCGAGCCAGTGTCAGTGTCTACGGACAAGATGGCCGCCTCCGAGCCAGTGTCTACGGACAAGATGGCCGCCTCCGAGCCAGTCTGTTCCTGTTCCCGAGCCAGTCTGTTCCTGTTCCCGAGCCAGAGTCTGTTCCTGTTCCCGAGCCAGAGTCTGTTCCTGTTCCCGAGCCAGAGTCTGTTCCTGTTCCCGAGCCAGAGTCTGTTCCTGTTCCCGAGCCAGAGTCTGTTCCTGTTCCCGAGCCAGAGTCTGTTCCTGTTCCCGAGCCAGAGTCTGTTCCTGTTCCCGAGCCAGAGTCTGTTCCTGTTCCCGAGCCAGAGTCTGTTCCTGTTCCCGAGCCAGAGTCTGTTCCTGTTCCCGAGCCAGAGTCTGTTCCTGTTCCCGAGCCAGAGTCTGTTCCTGTTCCCGAGCCAGAGTCTGTTCCTGAGCCCGAGCCAGGCTGTGTGTTGTCTGTTCCTGAGCCCGAGCCAGGGTGTGTGTTGTCTGTTCCCGAACCAGTGAGTGTGTTGTCTGTTCCCGAGCCAGTGCCAGTGTCTGTACCTGTGTTTATGTCTGTCCTTGTGGCTGTTACTGTTCTAGTGTCTGTTCCCGAGCCAGTGTGTGTGTGTTGTCTGTTCCCGAGCCAGTGTGTGTGTTGTCTGTTCCCGAGCCAGTGTGTGTGTTGTCTGTTCCCGAGCCAGTGTGTGTGTTGTCTGTTCCCGAGCCAGTGTGTGTGTGTTGTCTGTTCCCGAGCCAGTGTGTGTGTTGTCTGTTCCCGAGCCAGTGTGTGTGTTGTCTGTTCCCGAGCCAGTGTGTGTGTTGTCTGTTCCCGAGCCAGTGTGTGTGTGTTGTCTGTTCCCGAGCCAGTGTGTGTGTTGTCTGTTCCCGAGCCAGTGTGTGTGTTGTCTGTTCCCGAGCCAGTGTGTGTGTTGTCTGTTCCCGAGCCAGTGTGTGTTGCCTGTTCCCGAGCCAGTGTGTGTGTTGTCTGTTCCCGAGCCAGTGTGTGTGATGGCTGTTCCCGAGCCAGTGTGTGTGTTGTCTGTTCCCGAGCCAGTGTGTGTTGCCTGTTCCCGAGCCAGTGTGTGTGTTGTCTGTTCCCGAGCCAGTGTGTGTGATGGCTGTTCCCGAGCCAGTGTGTGTGTTGTCTGTTCCCGAGCCAGTGTGTGTGATGGCTGTTCCCGAGCCAGTGTGTGTGATGGCTGTTCCCGAGCCAGTGTGTGTGATGGCTGTTCCCGAGCCGGTGTCTGCTGTTCCCGAGCCGGTGTCTGCTGTTCCTGACAGCAAGGCCTGGTCCGGTTCCCTGCGCGGACCTGGCTCTCCATCCCTCCCCCAGGACCGCCTCCGCTCCACCACCCTCCCGAATTGTCTTGTGTCCTGTTTTACTGGGCGTCGGGAGCCGCCCATAGAGGGGGGGCTATGTTGTGATGACTGTCTGTTTCCCCGTTCTTTGTGTTTTTGGTTTAGTCCTGTTTCCCGCTCCCCGTTATCTCTATTAGTCTTCCCAGGTGTCCCTGATTAACCACGCCCCCTTGTCTTCTTGTTTAGCTTGTTTGCCCTTGTATTTTAGCCCTGTGTTTCAGTCCAGTCCTTGTGAGTTCTTGATGTTGTATTGTGCATCCTGGTTGTTCTGTTCCTGAGTCCTGTTCCCTGTCTGAGTCCTTGTCAAGTTTGGAGTTTGTTTAAATAAAGTGTGCTGCAAGTGGATCCTGCTTCTTCCTTGTCTCAACCACATCATGACATCTACATGGCAAATAATTTACTAGTAGGTGTAGTAGAGTAATAGAAAAACAACAGACCCAACAGTCATGACATGCATGCTGCTGATTCTGTGTTAAATTAATAGCAGTGTGGAGTTCAATTAGTGAGGTAATTCATTCTGTGAAAAAACTTGTCAAACAAGTGGCCCTTAATTAAGGACGAAGGCAGTGCTGTACTGTACGTGTTGGTTATAGTGCATTTCTCTGGAAATATGAGTAAAATAGGCTGTCCCAGACATTGTTCAGAAAAACAGTGTACTTTGATTAAAAAGTTGATTGGAGAGGGGAAAACATAGAAAGAAGTGCAGAAAATGATATCAAATGCTTTAACATGGCAACCAAAACCAGAAAGATGTGGAAGAAAACGGAAAACTGCCATTTAAATGGATCGAAGAATAGCCAAAATGGCAAAGACTCAGCCAATGATTAGCTCCAGGGTGATCAAAGACCATCTAAAGTTACCTGTGAGTACTGGAACAATTAGAAGACGCCTATGTGAAGCCGAGCTATCGGCAAGAAGCCCCCGCAAAGTCCCATTATTGAAATCGCTAAATCTTCAAGCATTTTTCAGTTTATACAGTAAATGTTTGACTTTGTAAAGAAAAATGCAGACACTGCTATTTTTTTGAACACCCTAATATTCCGTTTTCTTCCCTTTCTATAAAGTAATGACAAATTTGATACACTTATCTTTATGTTTTGATTTTGAATAGAATGTGCAGTATTCCCAATGCATTTGCGTGTATTGAAATAAAAGTTATTAGAAGGATTTTAAGGACTTTTTAAAACACACTGCTATTATTTTGAACACAACTGTATATATTTAAATGCACAATACATTTTACACTTAACTTTTAGTTATGCCAAGCAGGTACAGTTATCGGCCCATGCGGATTACCTTAAAATATCCACTAGTATTGGTATGTTTTATCTATGCAATGCTGTTATGATAATGACAAATGAATTGAACAAGCTGTATATACATTTCAGAGATCACAAACCTCTGAGTGGTCAGGGTTACAGAGATTTGGAGCCAAATTACAGGGGGTAAAAATGACCTTAGAAAGATGGCACCATCTTTATTTTATTTTTACGTAGAGATTGGTAGGTCTATTAGTAAAATCTGTTGACTTTAGCAATCTTTGTTGCATTATGTGCCAACAGTGACAGTTCAGAAATGGGGAAAAGCACTTCTTGTGTTTTTTGGCCCAAGTTTGTATGCCTTTAACTCTGGATGTATTGAAGATATCATAATATCCTTTTAGATTCTGCTTCTTAACAAACAAACCATCGAGGGCCTTTAAAATTAAGATAACAAAATAAATGTTTGTTAAGAAGCAGAATCTAAAAGGATATTAAGATATCTTCAATACTTCTGGAGTTACAGGAATGCAAATTTGGGCCAAAAAACACAAGAAGTGCTTTTCCCCATTTTTGAACTGTCACTGTTGGCACATAATGCAACAAAGATGGCTAAAGTCAACATATTTTATTAACAGACCTACCAATCTCTGTGTAAAAATAAAATAATGATGCTGCTATCTTTTTAAAGTAATTTTTACCCCTTGTAATTTGGCTCCAAATCTCAGGTGAAATTTTTAATTTTGACCCCCTTCTGTCAATTTACATTCATGACATTAAATATTTTGGCTTTCTTCTACATTTGTTTTTATTTTTTATTTATTTGATTTTTTTTTACCAGAAATTGTTGATCAAAATCTAACATTTTAGCTGGGGACCTCTGGTCCTTGTGTAACACGGTTCAGCAACAACTGGCCTAAAATGATGCAAAATCAGTTATGCAGACTGTACATTTAGTCCATTAAATGCAGACACACCTTTTAGTGAGGTGTAATGGAATTGCGATGTGAATAATGTGTGGTGTGTGTGTCCGTGCAGGTGAGCGAGATGTGTCAGCGGGTGAAGGAGCAGATGTTTGAGTACTATGAGCAGCACAGTCAGGGCATGGAGGCCAGCATCGCTGAGCTGTCCGAGGTGCTGGAGAGAAGCAGTCAGCTGAGTATGGAGCTTCAGGGAGCCAGTCAAACCCTGGCCGCCATCAATAAAGGCCTGCAGCACAACACTGATCAGTAGAGACACAACCTAACAATAACATCATATGAGCCAGAGTACACTTATAGGGTTTTTGCTCATTGTTCAACGGTTCAGACGTGAATATTTAAGTGAGTGTAGCTGATTGAGTGAGTTTTTTTCTTAGTATAGTATGTTAAAGAAAGTTCAAATGTGAATAATATGCTAATCTGATTTGTATTTAAATGTATATTTCATTACATGGTTTATCTAAAAAACTTTTACTATCATTCCTTCTAAACCCAAAAGTGGTTTTGGTAACTACATTATTTGTGTTTCATTAACTAAGGTTTGAGATTTGTAGGATTCAGCATTAGCTACTGAAAACTCATTTAATTTGTTGTCAATTATTATCTCTTTATGGCTTTCGCAGTACGTCTCGGTACCATCTGCATAATGAAAGCAAAAGGGGACACACAGTAATATTTTACATTTTATTCACCTGCATTAAATATAATTTGTTCAAAACAGCCTAACACTTTGAGAATTTTTTATAATACATCAGTGTACAAACAAAAACATGCACTTTTTCATTTTTGCGATCCTTGGTGCATTTCTTCACAAATCTACTTAAAAACCTGTGGTCAAACCTTCATTCGAAGTCTTGTGATCTAGTTAGAACATAGAAAAATAGATATCTGACTGAGACTACATAAAGTACAGACATTCAATCATCACATACATTACCTGAAATACTGCTAACACGTGTTTGTTTTAACCAGATTCAGAGAATATTGTATTGATTAAAGATTTTAAGTAAGTTATAATGGTAAATGATGCAAACTCTACAAGCGTTCTGGAACTGAATGGGTTATAGATAAAAGGCAGCAGAAGTCAGTTTACATGATGTGTGCAGTAGGAGACGGCAGCTCATTTGTCCACCGTGAAGGACTGCAGTCCAGTGATGGCTCTGCCCAGGATCAGGGCATGGATGTCATGGGTACCTACAAAAGATGACAATAATCAATGTTTTTGGGGAAAAAAAAAAAAAAGTTACTCAATCAAGCCTTCAATCAATGGATGCATTGATATGTACATCAGAACTAGCTCATTATTATATCAGGTTTTATACCAAGTTTTTCCTCCAGTTTCTTTTTGTGATTCTTTATTTATGAAACATTTTATGTGTATAACTATTTACAACAAAGCCTAAGATCCGCCCATAAGACTAAATAAAAATAAATAAATAGGACAAATTAAAATAAAATTGAACAAAACAGTATATAGAAGAATCTCAAAGTCTTTTTGATAGTCTCAATAAGGTCCAACCAAAATTGTATAGTCTTTCTGGTGGCGCCATGCACTTTAGCTGTGGTACACTCCAAAAGGGCAATGTCCAGCAAATAGGATATCCAAATAGACATAGCTGGTAGTTGGTTCGAACCACAGTTTTAGGATAACCTTTTTTTCCTCCAGTTTTGAGATAAAAATATTGCACAGACAATTAATAAGCGAAGCTGATCAAGTACATGTGTTCACATCAAGAGCTAATTCACAGTAATGGCCATAAAGCTACATGGGCAATCTGGCTATGCAAGTTTTACTTCATAAAAGAACAAAGTTTAACCTGTTAACTGTCACCCTCTTTATGAGCATAGATCTGAACTTAAATGCTTGCATATCATGAATGCTTTGAGATACAGATAAAAAAATATAAGTGTAATAAGCCCCTTACACACAGAGCGTCGACCCCAGAAAATTGCCATAGAATTGATAGAGTGCCTTCTGTGTAAACGCAAACACAATAAGTTTGTTGCTGTTCAAGGCAACCAACTGGAAATAATATTAAAAGTGCTTTAATGCAAGCTTTCTGATGTCCTCCAAAAATATCGAACTTTCTTTGTAATCCCGATCACTTTCCTAAAAGCTCAAAGCATTACAGAACTCTGGTCTGCGCGGTGACCAACAGGAGGTTTAAATCAGGGATTACACATGGGTTTCCCTGTAATGCCTGATCTTTTCACTTTATTCACATCACCTTCATAAGTGTTGACGGCTTCCAGGTTCAGGACGTGACGAATGACGTGATACTCGTCTGCGATGCCGTTTCCTCCCAGCATATCCCTGGCCTGTCTAGCGACATCCAGGGCTTTCCCGCAGGAGTTCCTCTTCAGCATAGATATCATCTCTGGAGCCGCTCTGTGAACGTAGATCAGAGAGTAAACACCGTTAGCTTGGATGTGATCAGTTAGACATCTACGAGTGCTATTTTTCTCACATATTAACATCATTCTTTCAAGACAGGGTTTACATTTTAAATTAAACTGTGTTTTAGTAAAGTTAGAAGTAAAGTTCAAATGGCCTTTATTTACTGCAGAGCAGCTCTATTTTGACAGGACACTTAAAAATGAAAGAATGACGCAAGTTAAAGTACTGGACCTTTAAAAAAATAATTTGCTAAGCACATTTACTTTGTTAAAAAAATTGAATTGCAGTGAACGAATGGGAAGTGTCTAATGTTTCCATATTTCTCCTCTTAACCAGAATTCACAAAACTTTGTTGACTAATGAATTTTCATTACTTTTGTTGAGTATTGGAGAAGATTTTTTGTTAATCATATTATAGTCATAATGACCAAGTCAGTTAAATATTTTAGGCCTGAGTAAAAATAAAATTACGTCACAATCCATGACTTTTTTAGGCCTGAAAATCACCATTTTTAAAAACCTCAGATATTTCCAAGTTTTCCATGAGCCTATGAAATGTGTCAAATTGCACCAAACATTTGGTCTTTCTCTGTTCCACACTTGATGCCTGGCCTACATCCTCACAAAAATGATGTCCATGTCTTTAAATCCTAAAAACTAGAGCAGCGTAACGATGAACCTCACTTTTTGTCATCTATCAGCCGGCCCAGCTGCAGACACGACTGCAGGCCGATGGTGATCTCCGTCAGCATGTCTGCCATCTTCTTCTGGATCAGCTGGTTTCTGGCTAGAGGAACTCCAAACTGGATCCTAAAGAGGACATTACAGGAACATTGTGTTACATTCTGAAAAACAACATCTGCAAGAACCATATAGACGTGAACTATAAGGAGAGCCAATCTTAGCAAGCAAGCAAGCAAATTTACAGTTTAAAATCCTTCCACACTTTCCTCATTATCCTGTCACTTATTAATGAGAACAGACTGCAGACGTGTTCTGACCTGTCCAGTGTGTACTGCCGTGCGGCGTGGAAACAAAACTCTGCGGCTCCCAGAGCTCCCCAAGCGATGCCATAGCGAGCGTTGTTCAGACACCCGAATGGACCCTGGTGAACAAGGAAGAAAATCACAGCTATATTAGCATTGACATTCACTAAAAACGTATTATGCATTGACTAGGTGCTTGTTTGAGAAGCCTTATCACCGAGATATACGTCACAATAGGAAGACTATTGCATCTTCCGTTTCATGCCGACTTAAAGCCAGTACTTCATTATTGTGAAAGACTTTATATCTTGATTTGACTTTGTCTATGCCTATTAATAATAAAGAAAAGCCAATAAACCCTGAGCCAGTGTTTCTTGATGGAGTCTAATGCAGTTTCTCTCTCACTCACCGCCAGTCCTGAAACTTTGGGCAGCAGGTTTTCCTCTGGCACTTCCACCTCGTCCATGATGATCATGCCAGTGGCTGAAGCCCGCAGAGAAAACTTGCCCTCGATCTTGGGGGTGGACAGACCCTTCATGCCACGCTCCAGGAGGAAACCACGCACCTTCCCGTCCTCACATTTGGCCCAAACCACACAGATATCAGCCACGGGTGAGTTCGTAATCCTGTGCGAGAGATGGGAGCAATGTAAGACGATAGAAGAGACTCTTTGTCACTTCTGTTGTCCATAATATATAGATCATTTTACAAAATGTGTAAACAATAGAGAGCTGAGCCCTAAAACCCAGAAACGAGCATTTTTGCACTTCTGGTTCCTTCGTCCGGAAGTCAATGTTTTTTTTAGTTAAATGCCTGAAATAAGACGTGTAAGTTAACACAAGCTCAAGATATTTAAAAGTAGTTTTTTTCTAAAACATAAAAAATATCAGCAATACCACATTAATGAATTTTGTAATGCTTTTACTTGTCCACCACTTTTTCAGCTTTGTTGAGTTTATACAAACCATTCTAACTCGAACAAAAATAAAGACTGAAAGAGATGTCGGAAACTTAGTGATAATGACGTTGAAGTCAAATGACCGTGCTATAGTTCGTTTAAAGTCTAATTTTAGATTTTTACTTTAGGCGACTTAAGAATTCAAACATTTATTGTGTTCATTTTTTTATTGTGTTCAGATTATCATGATGAACAAAAGGTGTAAGAATCATAATCTTTTGTTGGTCACAGAGTTAATTTTCTACAATAATCAAAAATAAAATCCTTTAGGATTTCTGCCAAGGGAATCGGGGTCATGCACACTTCACTGGCAGCAACTGTCCATTAACTGAACGCAGTCCTTAAAAAGGCTTATGGCACCACCCTGTGGCCAAAAACTGTTACTTGTGACCTTACTCTGTACAGGCGGATTGTGTCTTCTTTTACTTTACTGTTCTACACCTGCGTTATATAAGAGCGGCGCTGGACGCACCAGGTCTTGGAGCCGGTGAGGGTGAAGGTGCGACTGGAAGGGTTGTACTTGGCTCTGGTCTCCATGCCGCCCGGGTCACTGCCGTGGTTTGGCTCCGTCAGTCCAAAACAACCTAGAATCTCTCCTTGTGCTGCGCGACACATAGACAATATGATGTCTGCATGGTTATGAACTTAAGTGGGTGAATCTTATGAGCAATATTTCAGGCCATAATCAAAAGATAAAGAATGTGAATCATTGATATGTATTGCCTTGTGACACATTCTCTGAATGGTTTTGCAGTCTCACCCAGTCTGGGCAGGTATTTCTGCTTCTGTTCCTCGGTGCCGTAAGCGTTGATGGGGTGCATGACCAGTGAGGACTGCACACTCATGGCCGAGCGATAGCCGCTGTCCACTCGCTCCACCTCGCGTGCGATGAGACCGTACGCCACGTAACTTGTGCCAGCACAGCCGTAACCTTGACAGGGAAGAGTGCATGAGTGTGAGAGTTGCAGAAAAGTATATGTGGTTACACGAGAACACTTTGCAATTAGGTTTCATTTGTTAATATTACTTTACTACATTAGTTAACATGTACTAACAATGAACAATACTTCTACAGCATTTATTAATCTTAGTTAATATTAATCTCAACATTTACTAATACATTTTTAAGATTGAAAGTTGTATCTGTTAACATTAGTTAATGCACAGTGAACGAAAATGAACATTAGAATGTTCTGTTAAAATATATTGCTTATTGTTGGTTTATGTTAGTTAATGCATTAACTAATATTAACAAGTGAGACCTTATTACAGTGTTACTGGTTACACTTTCAACCATTTTATTATGGTTATTACTAAATAAGATTATTAAGCAAAATAAGAAATATTACTATTGTTATAATATTGTACATTTAAAACAAATATTTGAAAAGATAATATGAAACAGTTTTACAGTTGTTTTTTTTTAATCTTTCTTAAATACTCTTTTAATTAAAATTTTTAAATACTAGTATTTATGTCTGTTGATTTCATTTTCAAAAGTTAAACCATCAAACTTTTTTTTGATGGAAAACCGCAGGGAGCCCTTAACAGTGTCTCAGTTGGTTTGTATGTGCTTTTTATTACAAGTTTGGGAAGATGGTTTTCAAATGCACATTATAAGCAACGCAGAAATGGAGTTTGTGTGGAGCAGCAAAAAAAAAAAAAAGGACAGTTTGTGTGGAGCAGCATTTCCTGTGAACCAAACCACTCTGAGACACTGAACAAAGTGTATCATCAAACATGCAGTGCATATATTCATTTAATTCGCAATTTGATAACCACATTTCCGTGATTTTATTTTCATTATTCGTGCCGCTCTACTCTAATATCGACTGCTAATGCTAATCTATATGGGTCTGATATATTATACATACCTTTAATGGTTGGGCCCAAAACACCCAGTTCCCCCATCTCAGACACAATCTCACGATGAAAAACTAGTGGAGAACAAAGAGAAGTTAGTTTTAAAAAAACTTTCAATCAATATTAACTAACACCCTCCACAACCTGTAGCATTTTAGAAGTCCTATTGTAAACCACAAGCTGTCACTGTGATATAAATATACACTCACCTTCATTTCTGTTGGCCATCAGGATACGCGGCATGAGTTTCTCCTGGCAGTAAGTGCGAAAAGAGTCTCGAATCATGACCTCCTCCTCCGTCAGAAGACCCTCCAGCTCCAACGCATCACGCCAGTCAAACTGCACTTTAGCTGCGGTTTACATGACAGGATATCACAAACACGCAGGTCAGTGATCAGCAGATATTCAGAAGCTTACGGCAGGAAATATTGCAGAAGAAGTAAACATACGTGTTTTCACTTGCTTCTTTTCACCAGACTTCTCTGCATCTGATAGAAGAATAATAGAATTTTACATTTGTGTATCTTTGCAATGTTATGCATGTGCGAATAGAAATATGCATTAGAAATACACTCCCATTCAAAAGTTTGGTGTCTTTAAGATCTTTTAATACTTTACTCAGAAATTATGCATTGAATTGATCAAAAGTGACGGTAAACACATTTTTAATGTTATAAAAGATCAAAACTTTCTACCATCAACGAATCCTGAAAAAATAATACAACAAAAAATAAATTTAGTAGCACTGTTTTCAACACTGATTATAAGAAATGTTTCTTGATCACTAAATCATACCAAATATTATTTCAGATAAGGAAATTGACATGCTTGAAGAACATGACTTAAACTATATATTTGAGCTGTGGGATAAATATCCAATGACCACATTTAAAGGGATAGTTCACCCCAAAATTAAAATTATTAATGTTGTTCCAAACCTGTATGCTGTTCTTTTTATTTAAAGAATTGTTATATTGCATAATGATTTGCATGAATGATTTGATTAGAATAAAGACTAAGTTTGAGTCTGTTCACCACATGAATACACTGTATAGCTTCACATCAGAAGTTTTGAAATATATCTCAAAACCAGTTTGGATTACTGTTATGGTTGTTTGAGCTTGACAGACATGGTGAGTATAATTTTTCAACATTCTTTTTATGTTCCAATAATAACAATAAAAACCAAACAGGTCTGGAACAACATAGGGGTGCATAAGTGTGTGTTATATAAAGACATATATCCGACAAACTGCTGTTCTGACCCAATGGAGAAGCTGCAGCAGTTTTCTGTGATCTGCAAGCTGTAAAGAGGACACATCTCTGGCTGTTCACAAGCAGACGACTCACACTCCTTAATGCCATGATGAGTGAGCCTCTGTAAAAGTAATAATGCATGTCATGAATGTCATAGAGCAATCATACATTACAATATATGCATGTATCAAACCATAATGCCTTAATCATTTCTATGCATTTTAAATATTAAATCGTTACTTTACCAGGTTGGCTCCTTCAAATTAATATCTGTTTTAAGAGAGAACTGCCCATACAATATAATCATAATACGAATTGTAGAATTAGTACGTCATAATTTGCTGAAGTAACTAACTTAGTTAAAACACTTAAGACAAGGCATACAGGATATTAACATTGTGTTTTAAATTATAGATTTCATAATACTACTACAGCTAGGAGAGTTTCAGTCACTGTCCAACGTAGGTAAACAAACAAATCCTGAGACACTTAACGTTATTCTGTAAACAAGCATTAGCGTCATAGTTCTTGGCCACAAGTCATGCACACGAATAGCAGTTGACCCAAAAGCACAGGAGCTAATAAAGGACTCCGGTATAATGTCATATAAACAGATAAAAGCTTTACGTACCTGTATACGACGAATTATGAGCAGACGGTACTAGTTCACTTGTCATACAGCGATAATTGATTTAGTTTAAACAAACAGGTGGGATTTTTTTTTTCTCAGTTTGACAGGCACCTATGGGCAGGCAGCGCACGGAGGGTGGAAAAGGAACATGAATGTGTGAAAGATGGAGAGTCCAGGGCGCCATTTTGAATGTGGCACACAGCGTCACTGAACCATAGAAATCTTCTTTTTACTATTTTACGGCGGTTGGCTTGAACATTAACAGGTATTATAAAATAAGCAAATTTTGGAGGACTAATAATTTTTTTGATTCAACAATTAAATCCTTTGTGTATTTTTTTGTGCTCAATTTAGTGTGCCTTTGCTAAATAAAAGTGTTAATTTCTCCTTTTTTTGTTTTTGAAAAAAAAAAATTGTTTGCAACTGATAATAATAAGACATTATCAAACATAAAATATAATTTTCGTGTGCATCGCTAGTTTGGATTGTAGGCCCTGCTTTATGTAATTTCCAGAAGACATACTCTGAGACTGCTTTCATAAACCATATATTTACATGATAGGAAAGAGATCACGGTCCTGATTTGATTCAAACTTGATTTCATAATAACTTGCTCAGAATTGTATTTTGAGTAGTGGTCGGTTACAGAGAATCCACAAAGCAAAATTCAAACAAACACATGTTTTTGTTACTAATATACATCCACCAACTTTCTGCTGCAATTTTAGTTTGTTAAAACGCTTTCGCCATGTATTGTGGCGTAATGTCCTCTCAGCTTCTTCAATAATCCCAATCTAAATCTTTAGCCACTCTGTGTAAACTGATGAAGAAGTCCGGGAAAAGACCAAATATGTTGTTCTCTTCAAATTCATTTCTGACATTCCTGTTAGAAACAAAAGATAGAGTGTATTAAAATCAAAACAGAAGCATTACAGACACAAAGATAAACGACAACAGAGATGTAAGTAACTGAGATCTGGATGGACATTTTTGTCTCACTTACCCATGCACCAATTTGTTGCGCAAAACACGCAACAGGCCAAGTACGTCCTCCGGAAGCTTCTTGTTAATGTCTGCCCATATTTCTGAAAGCTGCAAATAAGACACACACCAGCATGGATGGTCTAGTGTGCTACATTACTAGTCCCAACACAGCCTTGAATGAACCGAGATAATGTGCAGAGCAAGGACAGGGAAGCTCTTGTCTTGTGTTTAGGTGAGTCTTGTTGTTTTACAGTTTTACTCACCTGCAATTTCCAATTAGAAAAGGTTTTTCCCTCTGTGGCCTCCTTTGCAGTTTTGAAGAGCTTCCAAAGGTTTTTTAAATCCTCACCCACTATAGCAAGGATGTCCCTTTTCCTGAAGGACAAAAAATTAACAAGCATGAATCACATGTCAACTATGTTGTGTCTATGTTTATTTATATGTTGTATCTATGTTTATGTCATGTGAAAAAGGAAGTACACCTTTTTGAATTCTATGGTTTTATGTATCAGGGCATAATAAAGAGAGCTGTGCATAAACAGATGCCCACACACCTCAATGAACTGAAGCACATTGTAAAGTGTTGTAGAAATTTTAATAGTCATTTATTCCTAACAGATATCATAAGGGATTGAACCTATTCAATGTGTAAAAGTATGTGTGTACGTGCTTGTGCGTGACGTTTCAGGAATATATGGGACAGGACCTCTTGACCTTAGGAATGGTCAAGATTTGGCTAGTTTATTTCAGGGCCAGGTTGTGTCTTTAGTAGAAACTGAACAGCAGTGGGGACCTTATCTGAGTGGGTGAAAGGGTAACTGCTGTGAGGAGGAACCTTGAAAAGAGTATAAAGGCTGTCTCATGTCTTCCTGGTGTGGGTCACTCACTTCACAGGGTAACTGCTGTGTTGGCGACTGGGCCTATTCTTGCAAGAATAAATACTTTTCTTTTTTATTAATTTGACTCTGAGTGTCTCTTACGCAGTGATGATGTTTAACAGAAGTTTTGCCACAACAATTTGGTGTCAGAAGAGTGGGATTCCTTGGAAGTGCCTTCTGGACCTGAGAGCGGACGGTGTTTGGCCACCTGGACTGAGCAGTTCCAGCTCTACCTCGTAAGTTTCAGAGAGAGGGGCCGACCGCTATCAGGGCCAGGAGAGGCTACACTGGAATCAAATGAGAACGAACCCGTGGCAATCCAAGACATCTCTGGTAAGAGACGGCTAAAATATTTTATTTTGGGTTAAAATATTATTCAGTTGTGGGTAAAACCATAGTGGCTGGGTCTGTTCGTTTCTGTGGTGTAGGTCAAGAGCACCGGTACAATATTGCTAACTGTGCGAAGTGCGTATTTGCAAAACACGTCATGGGGTAGCGATTTTGCAAATCGAGGAATCTTCGTACAGCAGTTTATTGGGGGTCGGTTGAGACTTACGGGCGGGTCAAGGGTTAATACAGTAGGGCTAACTGCGTCAGGTGCGTATTTGCAAAACACGTCACGGGGTAGCGATTTTGCAAATCGAGGGATCCTCACGTAGCAGTTTACTGGGAGTTAATCGATTCGCCAGGAAAAGCACTGGGTGCGCCCTGTCTGGTCTTGGGTTAAGGGATCAGATCTGGTGGAGACGTCCATCAGATTAATAGACGCAGCGTCGAATCTGAGAAATCCACAGAGTAACAGAAACAGCCAGTATGGGAAAATCTCAGAGCAAGCTTGCCAAATTTGACACACCGGTTTTCTATCAAATGAGGAAATATTATGAGGGAAAATGTATGTTAGACATTGAAAAACTGAGAAAATACCATGATTTCCTCAGGGAGGGAATCAGTTGAACAGGGCAGTGAGAAACAAAGAGTTATGGCTGTGTTCAAACGTGTGTAAGCAATGTGGACAAACAATGGATTGTTGTCTTAAAGGGGAAGATAAAAAATAAAAATAAAAGTCGAACTGCAGAGAGAAATAAGGTTTTACTTCTTCATCCAGTAAATGGATGCATGACATTAGATGTCTATAGAACTTAAATGTATATGATAAGGATTGAAGAAGCAAGCAGCAGCAATAAGGCTGTCTGTGTGAAATAGAGTGATAGAAATAGAGTGGAACTGTAAGTGAGAAACTTGATGGAAGAGGGAAGTGAAGGGAAAACAAGAAGGTTGGTGTGTGAGATATGTGTGTGTGGGGATTGTAAGCAAGCAATCATGTACTGGTTAGATAATGAAGGAACTGGCATGTAGAGAAAAGAAAGGAGAGGATACAGAAGGAACTGGCATGTAGAGAAAAGAAAGGAGAGGATACAGAAGGAACTGGCATGTAGGGAAAGATTGAGAAGACATATAGTGGAAACCTATATGTGATGAAAATAAAATGTCTGACAGAATTTATGGAAATTATAGTTTTACAAAAAACGAATGCATATAGCCTGGTATTTATGATTGTAGACGATGTCTGTATTTAATATCTGAGGAGTGACTGAGGGTCCAGCTATACTGGGAGTACAGTAACAGTGTTTGCTTATTCAGCCCGGCTTCCGGACGTTAAATATACACTTGTCTTGTAATCAGTGTTGTTGCTGATAATACCAAATTAGTAAAATGTAAAGACAACTTTGACCAAAGATTCTGGAAATCAATAATGAATAATGTCGGATATTTGTTGATATTAAGTAATTGAGGCAAAAGATGTCTGTTTTATAATGGAAATTCTGGGTCAGGGATCATTTCCCTGGACAAGTATGACTAAAGTTAAATGAAAACTTTGTGCAAACAACTTATGCAGCTTAAGAAAATTGATGTGCGGCCAATAATAATGATAAAGATTATGATTCGGCTATTGGGATTGAATCCGCCACTGGTGGACTGTAAAAGAATACAGAGAACAGCTTATCAGCTCTGTTTGCATTCTTGAATGGGACACACTGCTTCAGTGATGTGCAGTAAGTTGGAGCCGACAGAGAGTGCTTTAATTGTGGTCAGCAGGACCATTTAACACGTAACTGAAAATGCCCACCGAGAAGGTGTTTGAAAATGTGATAGTGACACATTTCTGGTAATAATGTGGGTTTGAAAGTAGATCAGTGTTTAAATGACGACATTAACATTTTCGTCTGAGAAAGAATAAGAGATCAAAACAAGGTCAAAAGATTGAAGTCTTAAAGTGAATCCTTTTGAAGAAAAGATCTATAATAGTAATTTTTTGAAACAGTGAAACAGTTTGATGAAAGTTGCAAAATATATAAAAGTAACTAAAAGGATGATTGTGTTTTAATTCAACATTTTAAGAAGGGTTCAGGTTATATAGAGAGACAAATCTCACGGATGATTTATAATAACTGCAAAAGATGCAGAGTAGCCTTGTCAAAGTTAGTGTGAATCCCGATTGGAGAGTGATAAACTCCTAGAAAAAACGTTGAAGTCAGATATTAAGCTATGGTAATTGAGAACTAGAATAATTATTTGTATTTAAGATCAAATAAGTAGAAGTAATAGGCTACTGGATTAACAGTTGTTAAATGTAAAATGTGCTCTGTTAGTGTTTTGACCATGAAAGAACTAGAAGCTGATGTTTTGCTTTCAAAAGATAAGTTTGTTATTGGCTGTAATGAAACAGCTCGCTTATCTGAATCTGATGTCTGCTGTGGCTGAAAACCGCCAGTACGACAGAGACTCAATCTGAGTGGAAATTTCTAATGTCTAAATTCCATGAGATATGGGCAAAAGACAACTATAAAAATGTTTATTTGGAAACACATGTAATTTCTGGCAAATATGCCTTAAGATGGGATAGAGTTAAAAGATGGTAGATAGAGTTTGATGTTAGAAGTTTATGAGAGTACAGTGTGCCAGTCCTGAAAGTCTCAGAGTCTCTCTCAATCATGTCAGCTAAAAGCTGTTATTTGAGCCTGTGTCATAAGTAATAAGCTAGTTATAGTAAAAGCACAGTGTTTCGGTTGAAAATCAGACACAGAGATGTTAAAATAAATCATTGCCATTAAGTGGGCAATTTGTATTTGAGAATGTTTTAAATGTAAAACTGAATGACTTTAAAGAAGTCTTTAAAATAATGATGCAGATCTTAAACGATAGAGGACCAGTAACTTCTTTAAGTTTCCACCATGAAACAGGGCCGAAGGCTACGGCTACAGATGTACAGTAACAGTACACTGAATGTATGGCTGTGATCTAAATTCACTGAGTATAATCTAAGTAGCTAGGTTGATGATTAAGATGGTTAATGGATTTAAGTGATTAAATACTGCTGTTATTAACCTGTCTCCCTGTGTGAACACTATTAGGCAATCGGAATGGCTCTGGTGACTCTTGAACGTGCCTTTCCTAAGCTCCAGAAAACAGCTGAGTTCTGTTGAAGAAAACTGATTGTGTGATGGGAAAGAGCGGTCACCAGTGTGTACGAGTGGCTACTCAATGACGGGATGATCTTCCTGGCCAGGGGACAGCCCAACGCAGGGGGTCACGAACACTGGGCATCTCCGGATGGAGGTGTTATACGTGAGAAAGGTATGAGAGTTGAGGGCTGATTACTGGAGGCCACTGGGGTCAGCAGAGCATTGAGAGGTGAGATGCGCTGTGAGGAGTTACGGCAGTCTGACCCAGAAAATGTGAGTTTCCTCTATACCACTCACCGGAAGAAACCGCATTGGTTGTATGGCTTGTTTTTCATTGTGACAAGTGTCTGCAACTATACCAGGGGGACAACACCCTGAGGAGAAGAAAATTATAGATAAAGAGCGAATGTGCTTTCAAAAGCCAGCTGAGACCAGGAGGGGATTGCCATTATTTGTTGTGGAGACAGTAGCAAACTTGTATTATAGGCAAGAAAATGTATATAAGTGTTGATTTTTAACTAATATGTCTATCACATAGTTTTAACTCCTGAAGGTTGTTACACAGCAAAATCACCAGTGTTAAATTAACACTGCTCAGTGTTTATATGAGTCCACACTCAGAGAGTGTTAAATGAACACTGAAGCAGTGCTGAAGTTAATGAGATAATTAAGTGATTAATTGAGTGATGATTGAGCATTATCGAAGACACCTGATGTTAACAAGCAGAATCACTGAAGGAGAAAATTGTAATTGGTATGTTACCATTATGGAGATCAGTGTTTGCTTTAGTTGGGGTCTTGACCCTTAAGTCTTTAACTTTAGTTCTTTGTTTGGCTGCTGTACCTAAGTTATAACAGTCAGATGAACAAAGAGAAAAGGTGATTTGATGATGTTGGTTGTATTTTAATATTATCATTATCTCACAATCATTTGACCTGAATAGAGCTCAATTTCTGAGATACATTTACTTTAATAATTATAGCAGCAGTGTCCTTGAAAATCACAATATTTGCAACTTTTACAATGTAATCCAAATAATTTCTGAAAACGTAATCATATACAAAACTCTTTTTCGCTTTTTTAAACAGACATCAAGAACCAGCCTGTGACTCTCAACAATGGTGACAATTATAAAGCATTTTGCAGTGCATTCTGGGTGCCACTAATCAAATCTCATTCATGGCTCCCATCATGCATTGCTGCATGAATAAATAATGAGCTTATGTTCAGAGGTCATCTGTTTGTCACCATTGTTGAGATTCATACGCTAGTTTTTGATGTCTGTATGTGCCTAGCTGAAATACTTTTTAAGGTGTTTTTTTTGTAAAGGTTTGATCATTTGGATTTAATTGAAAAGGCTAAAAAAATGCATACTCTACAATGACAGTGCTGCTATAATCCATAAGGTAAATTTAACTCTGAAATTATGCTCTCAATGAGTTCAGTGATTAAGGTCAACTATTGATTATGTTAAAACACAACTAACACCATCATAACACCTTTTCTCTTTGTTCACCAAGCAGCTATAACTCAGGTATAACAGCCAAACAAAGAACTAAAGTTAATGATGTAAGGGTCAAGAGCCCAACTAAAGCAAACACTGATCTCCATAATGGTAACATACCAATTAAGATTTTCTCCTTCAGTGATTCTGCTTGGTAACATCAGGTGTCTTCGATAATGCTCAATTATCACTCAATTAATTACTTAATTATCTCATTAACTTTAACACTGCTTCAGTGTTAATTTAACACTCTGAGTGTGGACTCAACACTGAGCAGTGTTAATTTAACACTGGTGATTTTGCTGTGTAGACATGGTGGCTAAAGATGAAGACAGCTTTCATAGATTTAAGGTCTGCATAACAAAGATGAATGGTCAAAGGTTATTGTAATAAATTTAAATTTTGTCTAAGTTACAGTCTTAGAAGGCTGTGGAAAATACTATTTGTTAATAGTGAGAGAGACTGCCTGAGTTGGAGGAAGGGATGGTAACTGTGTCTTTCTTTCTTTCTTTCTTGTATCGGCCTGCTAGAGCAAGCTGAAGAAAAATAATGATAAGGAACCAAAACAACCCAGCTGCCTTTTCTAAAAATCAAATGAATAATGAACAGACATGATTTGAAACTGGTCAAGATACCATGTAAAATTAGGTAAACCTAGAGGAAAATGTGAAGTTTAAAATCGTACTTAAAATTTAAATCTTTTTAGAGACGATATATTGAAAAGGAGCAGTTAACATGCGTGTCTAATATGAGTGTGTGTGATAGTGACATGACTTTGTCTTGTATGTGACTATGTGTTAGTTTGGGGTACTAATACTAAGTCTGAATGGGGTGTATATTGTGTCATTACCCACTAGGATGGCTTTTGGCAAATGACAAATTTTAAAGGAAGCTGCTAATTCTGTTAGGTGAAAAGATGATACAGAACATAGGACGAGCTTGAAACTGATTGGTCATCAAGCTCTGTCTGGAATTAATTACTTTTGTCTTTATGATGTTGATTTGAATTACGTTCTGGATCAGTTTAAGTATTTGATGTAAATTGGAATTGTGGAGTTGTAGATTACCATCTGGCATGGGCTGAGATAAATGAAAATGTTATAGATTTGATGGCAACAACACAGTGACATATTGGCTAAGTCAACATGAAATTAGCAAGAGAGCCCCTCACATTTATGAGTATTGTGATGAAAAGGGGGAAAAATGATTGACTGACATTGACCAAGTCTGTACAGCACGACCTGACCTGATAGAAACAATTGATGACTTTGGAAATGTTTGTAGATGACTGACTTGAGAGACCAAACAACAGGCCTGAAAAGCAGGATTCGCTGTGAGACTCAGGGCCGTTGCCCTTCAAATACTTCGATAAGAAGATGAGATTGTGGCTTTAAGTGAAGAACGTAATACTTTGTTTCAGAGACAGAGAAAGATGTCTGGAGGAAATTTGGCTGAAGGACGCCGTTTGGGTTGATGTTGATGGCAAATCAAATTAGTTTAAATTGATGCACGAGTTGAGTCGTGCATCAAAAGGGAGATGGTAAGGATTGACAAAATATGGGTTACTAAAGGACAATATATGTTGGGAGGACACTGGGTTTAATTGGGTAAAAGGCCGTTCCAAACAAAGGTTGCTGTCTGTAAGTGTGCCGCACACGCTGATAACAAAATTGCAGGACTGTTTCAACAGGAGACGCCAGGGCAGATGCAGCAGCGAAGGCTGCGGCAGCACAGCAGACAAAAGAAACTACGTGTACTTTACTATCTGAAAATAACCTCGACATTTGTTTTTCTCTACAGATCATGCAGACTTTTGATACAGGGCAGAATGTGCCCAATAAAATGATGGCAATGGATGAATTTGGCTAACCATCCTGGCCTGGGTTATTATTGTAGGAGAAAGGTTCCACACCTGCGCAGCGCATAACTTAAGATTTTCCTTTTGCAGAATGTCAGGATGGATTGTAGCAAACAGAACTGATTCTGTTCCAAATATATAAATATTGTGTTGTGGACATGAGCAAAGTGGGTTGAGTGTTTTTCAGGGGAAAAGGACCCTTAGTGCTATTAAATGAGCAAGAAATTATCCGGTGATAATATGTTTCAGGCTGTTGATTCCACAGGTCACACCAAAAGGGACGAGCGGCTAGACAAGCATCACTAACAAAATAGTTAAGGTCTCCATTCACAGGTGACAGCCGGCAAGGAATGGTTCATTCCAGTGGGGGTGCGGTCGTGATTAAAAGGGAAGACCTTGTAAGGATCAGAAAATGGTTGGAGAGTGTGACACCTGGGTCCAAGCCTTAGACAACACCAACAGGCCTCAACCATCCAATAGAGCAGAAAGTGAGGTTTAAAGAAGACGGTGCTAGTAACTGTCTGCCTCGCCTACGAGGGAAAGACCATTGCAACGGCACGCAAAGTGTCACCCTGGCGAACACGGAACGTCCGTGGGGCAAACAAGATGATCAACACACCTGGAGGAACCGACTGCCAACTGATGGTTTAAGTTTAACAGAAGAATCTGTTTTTGTGATGATTTTGATGATTTGTTTGATTGAATCGAACTAGGTATTGATTTGATTGTAAATGTGGAAAATCTATTGATTGATGTGTCCGTACTAGAGATATTAGAGTTAATTTTGAACAACTAATTTGGTTAGAGGAATGGATAAAATTATAAGACTTCTCTGGTTAGATTTGTTAAACAGTGCATTCAATAGAGCTTAATAAATTGAATAAGAAGTGAATAAAATGTGGAGATGGACATAAATTTAATGGAAAAGGCTTAATGGTAGGAGTTAGGATTGTATGTGTTATGATAATTTTGTTATTCATGGGTGAATACGATAACAGAGACAGGTGAAAACCTGCTGTCTGTTCAATTGGTAAAAAAAAAAAATGACAGTCTATCCCAAGGATTAACAAAATTATGCGACGAGACAGGTAGCGGAAGCTACAGTGAGATGTGTTAAATGCATGTTCTGGTTGTTTTTCTTCTATTCTTTTTTTATTTTCTGAGAAATATTAAGGGCAAAGATTTAAAGAAGGTTACAAACAGCGGTCATCCGTGTTACGAGATGGCGTACAAGGAGAGGGTTTGAAATGAAGGATTCTATTCTACTTTTATTCTTTGTATTTTTGATGACCTGCTAAAATAACCAGTGTGAATTGATGGTGTTGTTTTCCTAAGTAATCTGTACACTATTTCTTATTTAATTGAGGTGACTGAGGGTTCGATCTAGGTCGAGAGTGCAATAGCAGTGCCTATTCATTTAGCCCGGCTTTAATTAAATTCTTTACTTGCTTGCTAATATTTAAGGGACTATCCTTGCAAAACAGCCTAAGCTTTTTCTTTTCTAAATAATATTTCACAAATGTTTATGAAGAGTGATCAGTTATGCGAAAACCAGAGATGAAGAGTAGTGTGATGATATGACTTAAAATGTGTTTTTTTTGTTTATTATTGTGATTATGGGTAATCAGAATGATAAAAAGTGGGGAATTGTTGTAGAACTTTTAATAGTCATTTATTCCTAACAGATATCATAAGGGATTGAACCTATTCAATGTGTAAAAGTATGTGTGTACGTGCTTGTGCGTGACGTTTCAGGAATATATGGGACAGGACATCTTGACCTTAGGAATGGTCAAGATTTAGCTAGTTTATTTCAGGGCCAGGTTGTGTCTTTAGTAGAAACTGAACAGCAGTGGGGACCTTATCTGAGTGGGTGAAAGGGTAACTGCTGTGAGGAGGAACCTTGAAAAGAGTATAAAGGCTGTCTCATGTCTTCCTGGTGTGGGTCACTCACTTCACAGGGTAACTGCTGTGTTGGCGACTGGGCCTATTCTTGCAAGAATAAATACTTTTCTTTTTTATTAATTTGACTCTGAGTGTCTCTTACGCAGTGATGATGTTTAACAGAAGTTTTGCCACAACAAAAGAAGACAGGAAAAATTCCTCCACAACGATGTGAGAGACTGATAAAGTCATATAGAAAATAATTACTTCAAGTTATTACTGATAAAGGTGGTTATACAAGCAATAAATTATATGGCTGTACTTATCACACATGGCTTATATTTAAATAAACCATGACAGTGTAATATTCCATGTATTGTTGTTCATCTGAGGTTGTATTTACCTCATTTTAAGACCTGCCAAGGACCAGATGTTAATTTATTTTTATATGTCTGGATACATAAAGCATTGAATTAAAAGGGTGTACTTTCTTTTTCACATAACTGTATATTTATAAACTTACTTCTTTTCATTCTCGATTTTAAGTTCACTGAAGGCCTCATAGATGGTCAGTGTTGCTGTTGGGTCTGTTTCCTCTGTGTGCTCCTTTTCTATGTAGAGTTTGCGAAGTTTTGCTAAATATTCGTAGTTCTGGATTTCAGGCCTATCACCCAGCTTCCTGAGGACCGCATCTTTGCTGCAGGAATTAAAATGCAGGCATTGAGCAGGGCAGTTCAGAACAAGGCTGTGTGATCAGAAAATCAAACCCAGCATTCACTATATGCATGTTTCTCTGAGATACGTTACAGTGTTTTGAGTTTTAAAGAGAATAGGTCATTTACTCATTCTCACGTTTTCCCATTTTTTTAAGGTGAATATTCTGGACACTACATTGAAAGCAAATGAGGCCTGTCGAGCTCCAAAAATGACAAAACAGCATCATAAATGTGATCCTTATGACTGGTGTGCTCTATTCCAAGTCATATAATTTCAGAACAGATCAAAATGTATTCACAATTGATAGTTTGGAATGACATGAGGGTGAGAAAATAATGGCAAAATTGTCATATTTGGGTGAACGATTCCTTGAAGATTCTCAGACTCACAGCTCAAGATAAAGAGTCTACAATCTAAAGCAATGTCCCTGGCAGAGACTCAGTATAATAAGATACATGTACGTGGAATTATCTGAATGGCAGAAGTCAAAATCACCAGAACTTTTGACAAGCATCACTTATAATTTACCTGTAATCATCCCAGAAAAAAGGGTGTCGTAGGACCTCATCAACAGTCAGTCTCTCTGCTGGTTCTTTGTTGATCATCCATTCAATGAGATCCCTGGCTACTATATCTTGTACATGTTCAAGAGAGTACTTTCCATTCTTGATGTTCACCTCACGATCCATGTCCCCAAAAGGATGTTTCCCATCAGAGAGGATGTAGTACACCAACATCCCAGCAACCTGCAATAAATTGGGCAAACTGTGAAGCACATACTAACGGGACAGTGAAAATAAACCGGAAGAACTGATAGAGAACGTTGTACTTTGAGGCCAGTCTCACACTGCAATTTTTTCCCACTCATCTATACGCATTTTACTTTATTGACGCATCAAATGGTGAATGAAATCAAATGATCAAATGATTTTTGAAAGATATTTCGGTTGCTCTTTCATATAATGAAAGTGAATGGGGAGCTTGGTAGCCCCATTCACTTTCATTCACCCCCAAAAAAAGAAATAAAAAATACAGGTTACACTTCATTTTAAGGTGACATAGTTCCATTGTATTTTACTCAAGTAAGTACTCAGTAATAATAATTAACTTCATGAACTTACTATAGATTTACAGTTAGGGTCAGGTTTAGTTACTTGTAAATATGCATAATTTACTGTTATTAATATTGTAAGTACATGTAGTAACATGTAACTACATCACCTTAAAATAAAGTGCTGCCAAAATAAACCATAAAATGTGTTTTTTAACAATATCTCTAAATAAGGAACAGAACAATAAGTTGTTATTGGCTGACAAACTGTTAAAGGAAGGTAAGTTAACCTTTTTGACCCCCATATATTTTCCATATTTCTAATACTTGTACTATATTTACGACAAAGCTGCTTGGTTTCAAACTATTTTCATTAGCATAAACTGCGAGAACTGAAATATATTATTTAAATAACCATGATTCATTGTTTGATCCTATAGCATTGGTCATATCAACTCCTTTTGCGTCATTTTTGTACAATGAAAGTGAATGGGGACTTAAAGCTTGTTTAAATAGAAAAACTCTAATTTTGTGTTCCATGGAACAAAGAATGTCACATGGGTGTAGAATGACACAAGGTCAGTTACTGATGACTGTTAATTCCTTTAAGTTTGATGTAATACTAAAATAATCATACAGAGTGTCTATTTACACTATTTACTCCGCCCACTAATCATAGGTAAAAATGATACCACAGTCCACCCTTAGCTTGGTGAACTCTCAGTAATCTCATGACTGCAGTTGATTCATAGTATTTCACAAACCTGGATGTCTGAGCTCTTTTTATAACCACTCTTTTCAGACTGATTCAGGATCTCTGTTGCCTCCCAGCCTTGAGTACCAGCTCTACCAGTATGAAATGTGCTTCTGCCCTCCTCCAGTTTGCGACTCAAGCCGAAGTCGGCCAGCCTTGCATTTTTTCCTGAATCTGTTGAAATATGAGTTTAGCTGTCACCTGTAATCCCCTCTCTCTCTCTCTCTCTCTCTCTCTATATATATATATATATATATATACATAACATTAACTTTACAGACTAAATTATGATATATTCATTGTAAAGCTGCAAAAGCAGCACATAAAACCTATTTTTAATACCTATCAAAACATTTCTAGGCTTTATGTCACGATGTATCACTCCAGCACGGTGAAGAACTTGAAGGCCAAGAAGCATCTCCTTCACTAATTTCCTCAAAGCGTTTTCTTTGTCCTTTTGCTCCTGCAGACGAAGATTTTCCATGTAGTCCACTAGATCATATTCACAAAGCTGTAGCGCAAGATAATAAAAATCTTCATCCTCTGCTAAGTCCACATACCTGACGATGTTCTTGCTCTCAAGCTTTAAATCTCGAAGATGCTTCAGTTCATTTTCAAAGTCTTTACTATTCAGTGGATTCTTGGTTATTCGTTTAATGGCCACCTCAGTGCCATCTTTCTTCAGGCCAAGATATACTATGCCACTTCCTCCAGAACCAATAATGTAATTATTACTTCTAGAAAAGAAGATGTTACTGACTTTTTTCTTGGAGGGATCTTTCTGGAGTTCCTCTATTTTACTTCTGTGTTTTATTGAGGATGGGTTGCATCTGATGATATCGTCATCAGGTGTGTCTGTCTTATCTTGCACATTTTCTGTTGCTACTTTTTGATGGTGAGACTCAGTTACCCGTTTGTCATCGGCCGTCTGTAAGGATGAACCTGGAAAATCCATTTAAAATAAAAGTTGAGTTGCAATATATATGTATGTGGTTTAAATATGTTGTTTACTTCATACCTTCAAGTTCTTGAATGACATCAGGCTTGATTTCTTGCAGTATTTCGTAAAAAGCAGATTTTACTGCTGGTCCTCTAGATTTCACAGCTTTTAAGAGCTCTGTCATTTGGGTCCTTTTAGTTGCGTTTGTGATCTTTGAATACAGTTCCCAGGTAAGCTTTTTGTTTTCATACAGCTTATCAGCGATGGGCATCACAGATGTAACTCTTTTGAGAGCTTCATAGTGCTTGTCCACAAACTCAGCATCTGAGTATCAAACATCAGTTAAGTTTAAAATAAATAAATAAAATAGGTCAAGTGAATTTAATATGCCAATATTATTTCAAATGTGGTGCAATTAGGCTAAGTCAGAGAGTTTTTTTCACGTAAAACTTACACTGATGTTCCATTGTTTTTTTCAGTCCCTTTAAACTAGCTAAAAAGACAAAACATGTAAAACAACAACATTAACATGCTGGTTTTTATATTGATTATTCTTTATTCTTAATAATTTAAATAAATCAAATGCCTATTTTCGGTATCATTGGTTTTGAACCAGACAAAGTCAGACTTTACTTGATATCACGTCAGAGTTAACTTGATATCAAGTTGAACTATTTTTTTGTCATAATTGTTTTGCTGTGACATTGTGAAACTTACCTATTTGCATACCACAAAAGTCATTGTTTATTCATTCAACTGTATCTTTTTTTGTAGTCAAGATTTGTCTCTAGAGAAACTGACTTTCAAAAAGAAACTACACTGAGAAGTGAGAAATATTAAAAATGTTCGAAATCGAAAGGAAGTCTAGCAGCTAATAAACATTCATATTTTATGCATAACTATACAGATGTGAGTTTCACATACCTTTCGTAGTAGTTTATAAGAAAGCACTTTTTGCCGTGCAGAACTCGGGAGTGTGCGGAAGAGGGAAACGATGCATGCACTGCAGCCAATCAGTGCTTGCATACAACAACACGAGACCAGCTGCTTTCCTTTCGCGGAACTCCACACACCCATACATAAACAAAAACAAACTCATATTTTGCGGTCTTCTCAAATCGTCGTTATTACAAATGTCAGAGACATAGTTGAGATATATAAATCTATAGAAGTGTGAAATTATTACAATACAATATTTCTTTTCTCAAGCAGCATACTGTTGCTATGGTTACTTCCTGACGCGAACTTTCGTCAT
Organism: Meda fulgida; assembly: GCA_030578275.1. Classification (NCBI taxonomy): domain Eukaryota; kingdom Metazoa; phylum Chordata; class Actinopteri; order Cypriniformes; family Leuciscidae; genus Meda; species Meda fulgida. The sequence continues at coordinate 33,304,680 of CM060618.1, forward strand.
CCATCCCAACTAAGCACAGGAGAAATTTCTAACATGTTTAAACTAAAACTAAAAAAAACAAAAAAACACTGTATATTAAAAAAAAGAGAGACAAAGAAACACAACCACACTATAAATGCCATAAGAACATGTTATAGGCTAAATGAAATTGACTTGTTTTGCAACAATCGAAGGTCGCAAAGGTCAGACCAAGCGTTGTTAAATGGGACGGTCTCTACTAGCCCACGCAGGATTGTTCTTGTTGCCTAGCCTGTCACAGCTGCCGTTGATGAGCGACAGTAACATTTGTACTAGACTTTTTTTTTTTTAAAGTTAAATTAAACTGTCTGAAAACAGAACGCCGTTCACAACCTGTCTGAATATTTTCATCATGGTCCATTTCTATATATAATAAAGAGTAAAACTATTTATAATCACATCTTACCGATCAACCGATATTTCAATTGTTGATATTAGATATTTGAGTAAGCTGAAACTCAATACTTAAGTGAATTTCGGCAATTTCTCTCAACAAAAACAGGCACGCAATGATTTCTGGGGTAGGCAAGGCTGCGAAGGATCCATCTTTTGTATCCTTCATGTCATGGGAAACGAAGAAATCATTTTAAATGAGCCTTAGAATTGAGACAGCCTTTATCTGCCGCTGTGACGCAATCGGCCTTCGAATGATAGTCTCTGAATTGGGACGCAACTATAGACTGCCGCTTATACAAACCATTTTTTAATACATGAATGACATACACAAGGAAAAAGAAGCAAAACATGTATTCAAATCATTACATTACTGATTTGATGCATATTGCCACGGAATGGTCAGAACTGAGTCGAGGATACAAGAGCAGGATGAGATGATGTTTATTAAATAATACAAAATAAAGACAAGCGATAAACAAAACAACCCCGAGGGGGAAAACAAGAGAGGTTTCAGGCAAAAACAGGTAACAACAGGAAACATTGACAACGAACCAGCACAGGACAGCAAACACAGGGAGACTAAATAGGGGAACAAACAAAGGAGGGTAACGAGAAAGACAGGTGGGACAAATTAACCAATAATCAGATAACAAGATGGGAGGGGCTAGACAATAGACAGGAGAGCACATGGCACAAAGGAAACACATGACAAGCCATGTGCTCACAATAAACAGAACTAGAACACAAGCACATGACAAACCGGGAATGTCAGAGCTCTGTCACCCACTAAGATAAAACCAGACAGAAGTGACAGAACCCTGACACATTAAACAGCAAGTCAAAAATGTCAATATTGACTTTAGTCAAAAATATGATAGCAAAGATACGAAGGCCTTGAAACCACCAACAGCCTTGAGCTGAAACCAATATGGAGTTGAGATTTGGGCGATGGGATTCATAAAAACATCATTATTCAACATTAAGTGCAAAGCAGTGGAAGTGGCTATAGGTGTCTGCGTCAAATTTCTCAGTCTCTTCAATATTTCCAGTCCATATCAGTAGCCAGCCGGTGTAAACTGATGAGGAAATCTGGGAACTCATCAGTCATCTTCTTTGCATAGAAGAGTTTTTCCCTATTGGAAACAGTCTAGAACAGTCAAATCTTACAATATAGCATGTACAATGAATAATATCCAATAATAAATAAAAATATTATTTACAGAACCTTCTGTTAAACACTGTAAAAAAGTAATACAGAAACTACTTAGGTTGTCTTTGTTAAACCTGTAAGTTAAATCCCCCCTCCCTATTTTTGTCCTTACTGATGTCCCAGTGCATTGCGCAAATACTGTAATATGCCAAGTAAGTCATTGGGAAGAAGCTTTGACAATTTTTGTCCATGTCTCAGGAGCCTGCAAATACAAAGCCGGAGTCTTACATCAAGAAATCTCAGTGCAGGAAACAATGACAGCAAATATCCATACGATACAACACTGTTTTTAGAATCAGTTAATATGTTATGGTGAATATTTGCAGTATTTATTAAAGATTATTTATCAATGCACATTATTTTTTACATTAATGGCCCTGAATCTTTAATCAAAATAACTTCCCCTCCCTCTTCCCCCATCTCTTCCCTTCTCTGATGATGTGTTTGCTGTGAGGGCGGGATCAACCTGTCACTCACATGAGATCGACCAATAGCAAACCACAACCATCTAACCATCCAATCCTTTTGCAGTTTTCTCAAATTGTTGAGACATAGTTGAGATATGTAAATCTATAGAAGTGGGAAATTATAACAATATTCAATATTTATGTTTGCGTTTATGTCCCCATGGACAAAATCAAGTCCCGTCATACATTTTTCCTTGTTTAAGAATCCGTTGTACACTTGAATATAGGCCTACTCAACGGGATAAATATAAAGAAAAGACTATCGCAACTTCAGTTTCATGGCGATGTATGAATGCAGTCTGGTTTGTATTTTCCTTTGCCTTGCTCAGCTCAGTTTGTTGCATGATTTATGAGGGCATAATTAATGAATTTGTAAGACAAACATCTTTTGACAAACAGCAAAAGAATTGAGAAGCGTTTCATCTCCCTTTAAAAGTTGATAAGCCTGGTGTTTTTTTTTCTATCCTAAATATACTTGATTAAATGGTTAGTTACATTGTACTATTTATTTAGCATTGTTTTTCACCTCTGTTCAATCAGAACAGAGCTACAACCCAATTTGAAGACATCTTTGAGTATGTTTCACTGACTATTATTGTAACAGCCCTCATTACATCAGCAATGGGCATCACAGCAGTAACCCTGGATGAGATCTGGACTGCAAGTGTCCACACATTGAGCATCTGAAAAACAAATGACAGTTAAACCAGAATATTTCCCAATATGCACTGTGACACGAGTAATACTGCAGAGAGGAAACATCCATTCAAGGAGTGTTTCCAGACTGAGTTTAAGAGTCGTGTTGACTGTGCATATAAGCCAGTGGAGTCAAGACTGGAAGCTCGGTTCTGCCACGGAATAAAAAATAAAAAAGGTTTTACAAATTTATATCTCACAATCAGAATTGTTAAATATAAACTCCTAATTACGAGATATAAAGTTACAATTGTGAGATCAAACTTGTAATTGTAAGAAAAAAGTCCGAATTGTGAGTTTATATCTAACTTATTCCCCCTCAGAATTCTGAGATAAAAAGTCACCATTTACCTATTTTACTTTTAGAACAAAATAAGCTTCCATAGTTTTGCATTGTACAGCATATGTTGAAAAATGTTTACTATGACTAAATCTCTCTCACCTTTTCGTTCAAGATCTCCATCCAGGTCTGGATTATTAATTTTATCACACATTGTAAAAAGCAGATTTTGCTTTGTCAGTGCTCAGAGCAGTAAGAGCACAGTCATTTTATCCACATCTGTAGACAACTTCAGAATCTGTGTGTATATTTCATGCGTCTTTCAATGCATCAGCAATGCGCATCACAAAAGTAGCCCTCTGGATGAGAACTTCACTGTGATGTTTCACAAATGGAGCATCTGAAATAAAAAATGACAATGGTTGAAAATCAGTTTATGCATCATTGTGAGCTAATGGAGAGTATTGCGTATGTACTACATTTATAATTAGCCAGTTTGTGGTGGACGTGAGTTGGAGTGTCACTGTAAACTTATGCAGCTGCTCCATTGTTTTCATTCAGTGACTGAAAAACTGCAAGTCTCAAAAACATAATAAAAAAGATGAAAGCACTGAAGACAGAAGTAACATGTTGATTAGAAGAATATACAGCAAGTCTACACACAATTAATGTACATACAATCCCACTTGAATGACAATTTTCAAACGTCATGCATGAACATATGATTATGCAACTCGGTAAACATGTGACAATTACTGACAGGCAAAACTAACCTAAATTATAATTTATTATATTAAGTATTCATAATAAATACTAATTATTATGAACAAATATAATATAATAATATTTTAAGCAGTTACAATTGATCTTTGTTTTTCCTTAACTCTCTAAAAAAATCTTTACTGACATATACATGCGTAACAACTACTAAAATGAAACGTTCTGCCTAAAATCAGTCAAAATTAGGAAATGTGAGTTTCTTTCCTTCTGGTGTTTTTGCGCACGCGTATTTAATCAAGTGGGCGGTGCTTACCGCAGAGCCGTAGTCAAGCTCCACCTCTGTGAATCTAAGGGGTGGAGCTTAACCTAAAGATATATAGCTACCGCAATTAGGTCCAGAGAGGTGGAGCTGGACGTGAATTGGCTCTGGAGTGAGCAACTTTCCCTTTACTTTTTCATCAGATATTATGAGGGAAAAACCTTTCAATACAAGGAATACACAAACACTAGGACGTCTTGTGTCCATCAGCAAATATAAAACAACTTCACGACGTTAAATACATTTTAAGCAATCTTATTAAACTTTTGTCCTCACCTAAAACTGAAACAACATGTGTTTGATGCTCCAAATTGCGAACGAGTTGTTCTTTTGACCCGGATCTTTTCCTTGTTATGATTCGTTAAAAGCGGACCGAGAACAATTCACAAGAGGTTATTTCCATGGTTATTTCCCTTGGTTTGTTTAATGTCATTTGAATATTTGCATGCAAAGGATTCTACTGGGCATTCCACTCCACTTGTCAGATAGCAGAAAGCACCGTGATTGGTTAAAATAACTGCCAATCAAAGCACTCTACATGACTCGTATGAATTCGCTGATCTGCTCTGCAGTTTGCTGTGGACTGAAACGCTTGACCGCTAAGTATAGTTCACCACAGTTGGTACATGCAAGTTAACCTGAAATGGATATGGAAGAGAAACCAAAATACGGCAAGTTTATTTTGGTTTTATATTTGCTGGTGTTTGTATTGAAAGTTTCTGATTTGGCGTTATTAAGAGTCCTCCTCAAATATGAACGCTAACGTTACCAAACAGAAACTGAAATTAATTTCCAGTTAGCTGCCGCTAATAGTAGGAACTGTTACATGTTTTGACTCTATATGCCCTGACAAACAGCTGTGTTATGAGTGTTAAAGCTGTTGTGTTAGTAAGGCAACGCCTAAACCCTCCGGTATTTACTATGTCAGAGTTTGGGATTTGCTCAGCTACTTTACCTCATGTTTTGTGGAGATATTTTCTTACTCCTAACAGTCATATCTATAAACATTGTGGCTTTTGTCACTAATTTTAGTAACTGACTTATTTACTGTAAATTTGGTGGTTGACCAAATAAATGCACTGCTTCGTCACACGTGACAGCATAGCTGAAATGTTTATAATAGTGTACAATAATACATGTTTGTTTTTATATAATTTTTTTAGATGCAATTATGAAAACAGTAGTTTTTTTGTTGTTGTTATAATTATTATAAAAACTAAAGCTGTGTGACTGGAAATAGAAGGTGGGTGTGTTTATTGTAAGATACGATAACTGTGTTTCCACATCATGTCAAAGCAAATACAGTAAAGTTGTGCCGCAGGGTTAAACTACATACAGACATATGAAACTACACAGCTGTTGTGTGAGTATGAACCTCTCCTTGGACACAACATGGAAACCATTGAAAGGTTCAATTGTGGTTGTTTGAGTAGTTTGCATTTCTGTCCTGGATTTCTGTTGGAAACTCCCTAATACAAAGTTGCTTTTACAAGAATACTGTTGCTTGTCCATTAGGTTAAAAGTCAGTATTTGGAACAATTGTGTTGAAAAAACTTGCTTTAATATTCAGCCTTGGTTTTACTCGTATATGTCCTTGTAAAGTATCTGCTCTCTATGACTTTAGTTACCAGAGTCTGCTCTCATGAGTGGGAGTGCATGTACCAGTAATTAAAGGGTGCAATACAGGATGGCGCTTTTTAAAGATAAAATAAGGCCTTTACCTCTTAATTTTAAACTTTAAGCTGTACTTATGTGCTATTTCTGCTGCTGAGGGACTGAGTTTGACTGCAGCTGTTTCAGATTAGGGAAGGGATAACTTTCACATTCAGTGGAACTTCTCAAACAGGCTAGTTTGCGAACAATGTTCATCACCGAAATATATTTTTAGATTGCCTAATTTGTATTGTATTATAAAGCACCTTTAAGGCTACAAAGTAACTCCAAAGTACTGTACGAAATAATATAAACAATTGCAATGAGAATTGTATAGCAGGCCAATTTCAATAGTTTTAAAGGCAAACTCAGGCTATTAATCTGTTAAGGGACACACATGTTGTCTAAACAAGCTCCTTTTTACAAATGTTTTTAATTGTGAAGTGACTTTTGAAATGTCTAAGCTTCATTTGCAGACTTCTTGTTATCACATCCTGAACTGCTGATTGCAGCTTTCCTTCCATTAGTCATTTAGACTAATGGAAGCGCTATTGATTTGATTTCTTACTTTACTAATTTAAGAACAGTGCATATTTTCATGAGCAATGAATATTTTGGTCATTTGGACATGGTTTCTCAGTATGTTTCAATCATTTTCAGACATAATTGCACTTTTCTCTGACTTGAATTCTTTAAAATGAAGTTATATTAATGAATAGAGATTATTAGTGGCTTCACATCAAAAATCTTTGTTAATAACACACAATTAACTTAGTAAATGCAAAGTTTCTCTGGGGAACGCACAACATTTGCAAGAAAACGCAAAATCTTTGACTTCTTATTTTTTCTGCCATCTCATGTTTTGTCCTTTTAGGGGCTCCATAGAGAAGTGATTACAATAATTACAGAAAAATTATTACAGCTTAACAGGATGGCAGAGGACTTGTATAATGTAAACAATTTTCTGATAGTAAAACTGTTTTAAAGGGGACCAGTGGTTGATTGATTTCACTTTTCTAACTTTAGTTAGTGTGTAATTAGTATAATGTTGCTGTTTGAGCATAAACAACATCTGCAAAGTTACGACATTCAAAGCAAAGGGAGATATTTTCTTTTAAATAAATCACTTTTTAAGGACTACAATAAACGGCTGGTAGGTACATGACATACCTCTCGGGTTAGTGACATCACTAATCCTAAAATTTACATAAACCCCGCCCCCGGAACACGATTTATAGATTATCATGGCAGACTATGCTAATCAATGACTAGAAGACAACTAGACATCAGCTACATAAATTCATCAACTAACCATTCAGAAATGTTGTCCACATGTTGTCACTTCTTATGTCTCTTGGCAACTCTAGCCATTTCTTCGCTTATTTTCACTTTTGTTGTCGCATGTTGTCTCAACGAGCTCCCCCTACAGCTGTGGGGCGTATATTTCACAACACTGTCGTAAAAAAAAACTCACTTGCGGCACCCTGCTCCCCCTTTCTACCGCTGCTCATGTGCATTTGTTATTATCGGATCCGGCCAACTTGATCATGTGCAGCTATGTCTACCGAGGTGGGTAATGTATTGAGGGCGGCGTGTGTGTTTATGTCGAATTGCCATAAAGCAGTTTGTGTTTCTCGCTCGTCCTCGCTTCTCACGAGACTTCCTATTTCCAGCTTACCGGTACGTTAGTCCCCATGTTGCAAAGTTAGTTTTCCGCCTGGGAACGCTTGAGGGAGCGGGAAAAGTCACCATTCTCACCAGAACTGGTTATTTAACCATCCAAATGATTTCTAAACGGTTTTATTAAGTTGAAATAGTTGCTAAGTTCCCCTTTAAACAGGGTTATTATAGTTAACAAAAAACCAAACAATTTCTGTAACTTGAAATAAAACAAAATATTAAACAACCCAAACTTATTCAATTTCAAACTATTAATACAAACTTTAATAGCATCTCAGTGATAACAAAAACTGCTTTATACATTTTCCTCAGATTTGGCAAAATGCATTTGCGGACAACAGTAAGTTTTTGATTGATATCATTTTTTCATTTCCTATTTTGTCTGAATCAAAGCAAAATTGAGCGAAAACGTTTGTCGCGTTAATGAAAAGACATTACTAGCTTTAATTAATTAAATTATATCAGCATGAGTGGAGAAAGCTTTTCTTTTTTTCACCTTTTTTTGATGTACCACCTTTTTGCATAATTACTTGCGCACTTCATTGATTTCACACACTGATAAACCTCCACCGAAAGCAGGCTGATGTAACCTAAACCAGAAGATCTTATGTTTGTTCAAAGGATTCCACTCATGTTTTTAATGGTTCAAGAGATATTTGCACGCTAAAGTTGCTTTGCAATAGCATCTCCGAGACAAAATGAATCTAAACCGAGTTGGGTGTCATTGTCACGCCCAGCTCTGATCCCTCCTGCTGTTAGAGACCCAAAACTGCTCAGTTTAGTCCTTCAGAGACAAAAAAAGACTTAACAGTTCAGAAAGGACACAAAGCCAAGTTTAGAATGATCAAATGAGAGAAATCCAATATTTTCTTGGTTGAAAAGGTGGTGTTTAGTTCAGCTTAAACCTGTTCAATACCTGTTGAACCAGTTTTCAACACCAGAAGGTTGTTTTCCCGGTTGAAATCAGGAAGTTAAAGTCAGATAGACGGCTGAAGGACTTTTCCCTTTACATTGAGGAAGGAATATCAGATCATCAGAGCTACTGAACGTCAAGATGCCTGCGGAGGAAGGTGCTTACAAAAAAAGCGGTAACGTCTCTTGATGGTGTCTCCTCTAGAATGCAAGTGTTTTCTTGGTTTTGACACGTGGATAAACCCTTTGGAGCGCTCTTTGAGTAACTTGTTGCCACAAGTAAAGTTGTGTCTGACATGAGAAATGGTTAAAATGGGAGTGTTTAGCTGAATCCAAATCTTTTCTGTGCAGTTAGCCTGGTTTTTATGTCCAGACGTTGGTTCAAATGGTTTCCCCCATGGGATATTTCAGTGACTCGCTCTCAGAAAGAAAGGTACAAAAGCTGTCACTTGGGAGGTACCCTTTCAAGAAGTTTTTTTCAGATAGTGCTCTAATGCCATTACTGTTGGCTTGTATGCCATTAGCCAGATGTGTTCATTTAGTGCATTGGTAGAAGTGTGTTAACACTGCATTAGTGTTATACTAGGCCTTTGTCCATCTTCACAATACCCGTGTCTGCCTGGGAACTGAAGCACTCAGTCTTTGCTTGTCTACTAGGGTGTGGATGTTTATAGTCAGATGCCACAGCATAGATTCCCATGGCAGTGTCTTCCCTTTAAGTGGTGAGGGTTTGCCTGTATTTTAGCAGTCCACAGCAGTTGTTTTCCTTCTAAGATAGAAGAAAACAGTGTAATGAACTGAGGCTTACTAATTTAACATAAAGCTGAATGATATTATAGTATCAAATAAGGCTATATTATAAGCATTTAACTAATCCACAGCCATAAACCAAGGCACTTACTACTACTACTACTACTACTATTTAATGCATTTCACATCTGCTTTTATAATCTAGTGTATTCTAAACTCGGCATTGTGTACTATGAATCATATTGTTGGCTCTTATGACCAATTGCTGGTGGTGTTTCTCATTTAGCATAAAAGCGTCTGCTAAATGAATGGAAATGTAATGCATTAAGTCATTATATTGATCACTTTTTGCAAAATTGTTGTTTAATCAAATGTGTTTGGGCAAGTTATTATGCATGTTTTTTGTGGATGTCTGAGACATAAACAAGAGCAGATTTTTTTTGTTCCAGTACACAAAGTAAATGGAAAGCTTGTACCAGTTATTTCCGTACCAGAGCTCTGTGGTTGGCGAATAAGAGCATTTGCACATCTGTTCTTAGTTTATTGCAGTTCACAAGATGGGAGTAGAGTGGGCTCAAAAAGTACAGTATTTGGACTCACTTGGAACTTTCTTAATGTTTATATTATCCAAAATTATCAAAGCAAGTGGCAGCTATGCTCAGCATCTACCGCTCTTCTCTAAAATAATTACTTCACTTTTCTGAGCCATTTTTGTGAGGAACTGGAACTGGTTCCAAAGTGGTTTGCAAAAACAAGAGAGTGCCCACACTTTTTTTTTGTCTTTGTTTTGAAATCTGTAGTTTAACATTTAAAACCTAAATCAGGGGTTCCCAAACTTTTCCATGACAAGGCCCCCCAAATACCACTTGGTGTAGGCCCCCCTTTTGCAGGATGTGTTATTGAACCCATCGACAATACTACGGCAAATGTATAAATAAATAAAACATCTAGGTGAACAGCAGATTATGTGATGGTGTTTGATACCAGCCTATTAGAAAGATTATAGAGATCCACAAAATTACAATTTTCTAGGCAGAATTCGATTTTCATTGAGTTTGAGCAGTTTCCTACATGTGCGTTCCGTGTGCACGTGTGATGCTGATGTTGCACGATGTTAATCATGCGGCGCCCCAGTGCAATTTGAACGGCATAAAATCGGCAAATGTCAGACTGAATCAATCACCAGCCAATTAATCAGTGCATCTCTAAAAGATGAGCATTAAAAGTTTAATGTTCAGATAGGCTATGCGACCATTTTTTATAATGCATTTCATAACAATACTCATAAATATTTTTACTTTTTTTTCTTTTTTTTCTTCACTTTTTTCTTCTTCCAACCTGCTGCGCCCCCCCACGTTGAAAACACCTGACCTAATTTTTTTTTTAAACAAATGCAGCTGGATTGACATTCTTTTCTAATACAATACAGATATTTTTAAGTGTGGTATAAGGAACCAAATACTTTCCAGCTGACTCATTGTTTGAGCTAAATTAACTTAACAGGGCAGCTTGGTTACTAGCTGTTTTGCACAACGTTTCATACTACATGTCTTATTTATTTTAGGAACAACCCCCTTGCTCTAGATGTAAACTGACAAGCAGCAACAAATGTACATTAATTAGAAGTCATACTGCATTAAAAAGCGTGCTTGGCTTTCCCTTTCTGTGCCATTTTGTAATAGGAGGCTCCATTCCAGGGCTGTAAATTGGGAATTATTCCCAAAACAACTGCACGTGGGACGTTGTTGTTTCTGGCACAACAAGACGTGTAATTTTCTGAAGGAAATGTGAGTGGTGTTTGCCCTTGCAGAAGTCACTCACTATCACAATGCTAGGATGGTTTGAGTGGGTTTTTAACATGTTCCTGTGCGTTGGGGTGTTTTGGGTGGTTGATAGGGTGTCTTAGGTGGTCATTTACTAGAAGCTCTTGCTCACTCACTGGGCTGGAATGTCATTTTCCAGGCGTGTGCTCAGTCATTCACAAAGTGTGATACATTGTGCTTAATTGGGCTAACAAAATCCTGACTGAGCAAATGTATGCCCTGTAAGTGAGTGGTTGTCTGTAATGAAATATTACATGGTTTCCTTGTGGTCTAACAATGTCTGGAATATTGATTGTTTTAGTTGGGTCGTGTTTAATTTAGTTTCTCCTTGTTGTTCTCACAGGAGAGCCCAAAAAATATGACCCCGACTTCAAAGGGCCCATCCAAAACAGGTAAGAATCGAACTGATTTGATCTGTTTTTAATAACTAGATTTTGCTTAAACATTAAAATGATAGTTCACACTCACAAGAAATGTCATAATTTACTCACTCTCATGTCATGCCAAACCTGACTGACTTATGTGAAACGCAAAATAGATTATTTGCTGAATATTCACACTGCTATAGTGCTTTTTTTTCTTCTTTCTATCCAATAAGTGACCAGGGACTCTCAAGCTCCAAAAAGCCCCAAGTGTCATAAAAGTAGTCCATAATGCTCATGTGCCATATTCCAATCCCATAGCAATACAACACACTAAAGTAAAAGTTGTTAATTGGCAAAAATCATTTAAAAAAAAAAAATCTGTTGATCTCTAACTCATTCCCACTTTTGGTTAAATTTTCCTGTGCCGCTATTCTTCAAGAGATGAGCAAGAACCAATAGAGTTTATCAGCACTGACATCAAACCTTTATTAGGTAGTTAGAAGAGCAATGCTTGATGTTGGTTCGTCATATAAGACATTAAAACTACAGGACAAGTGCATCAAAGCATGTTGTAACAGCCCGTTTCTTTCTGCACCACAGAGGATGTACAGACATTATTTGCTGTGTCTTATTCATCGTGGCCATAGTGGGCTACATCGCAGTGGGAATACTGGGTAAGTCAGTCTGCAATAGTTTTATGAACTGGGTACTGTGTAACAATGAACCTTTTAATGTTATATGCAGTGGTTATTATTGGTTTGTGTGCGATGAGCGTTTGTCTGTGTGCATGTTAGGACTGGGTGATTCAGGTGGCTAAAAGCCTTTTGGAGATATTTAAAATATTTCCTAATCTATTTGCTCTGTTTTAACTCTCTAATACTCGCACATCCGACATGGTTTTGGAAAGTTAAAGGTAACACAAAAAGCGCATTAAAAGGTGTGTGTGTGTGTGTTCATCATTTCTGTCTTGCACCCCCAGCCTGGACTCACGGTGACCCGAGGAAGGTGATCTACCCCACAGACAGCATGGGACAGTACTGTGGCCAGGGAAATCTGGAGTAAGGCTCACAAATTTAAGATTATTATGACTTTTGTTGTCCAGGTTGGACATCATTAGTGACATCACATCATATAACCTTACTTTTTGTTTTTAAGGATTTGCAAAAACTAAATAGCAAATCTTTTGAGATTGTGTCAATGACATTGTTACATCAGTAGGTGGTGACACGTGACTGTTAAATGCATTTGTAATTGAATCATTAATTGAAGAGATACGTTCAAAAACACTGATTCATCCAGTAAGTCTTTATGAGCGAGTCATTGAATAATTCATTCAAAACGATTTTTAAATAGACTGCAAAAAATCAACATTTTGTCAGAACCTCTTGTAAATTATTTTATTTAGTTTAGTTGTCTGTTCAGAATCGTGATCTCTATTTTAAACACCCAAAAATCACCACTCTCAATCTATCCTGACTCATGCAAAAAATGCATTTTCCAGTAAAAAAAAAAGGAACACTTGAGCGATGTATCAGTGAAATTAATAAATAAAAGCCTCACTTAATTGAACATTTGTTTTTGTGACGTGTGTAACAGGAAGCAGCCCTTTTTGTTCTACTTTAACATGATGAAGTGTGCCAGTCCCATGGTCCTCCTAGAGTTCCAGTGTCCCACCCCTCAGGTTTGTGTCCTCTCCACCCCATCTGTTTCACTCTCCGGCTACCGTATTTTTGGATTGGCATACTACTTTACTACTCAAACTATTAGTGCAGAATTCAGTTCACAGTATGATCATTTTTTTGTAACGATGATGGGCATTTCCACCTAATGCTGGCGCCTCGTATCCCGATTTCCAAGCAGAAGGAGCTGGATACAAAATGTTTGCATAATATCAATCCACAAATCTTACTTGTAAGGCGCCTGGATTAAAAAATCACACCATGTTTGTTAATTTGGCCATTAATGTCACCTGAGTTTGGGGCGCCTTTGGCTTGATTAACTTGGGGTTTAAAAGAGACTTAATATTCAGTAATAATATCAATTGAGTGACTGCACTGATACAATGGAAATGAGATCAAAACTTGAACTGAATTCAACTGGATGAGAACACTATTGTCTTCTGCAGAGCTGCTTTATTGCTGAATCGAATGGTTTTTATAACTGACAAATTTTGCTACATGGACACTTTTATTAAACTGAATTAACACTGAACTGACTCAAGCTAAATATCGACCCTTATTGCCCTCTGTAGAGATGCTGAACTGAACTCATTTCAAAGCTGATGAACTTTACAGTTATTGAACTGAACTGAATCCACACTGTACAACCCGAGGTCATTTATGAATACTGTATCCCACAATGCAATGCACTAAACTCATCTTTCCTTACATGTATTTTTACAATTATTTTAATAGGTTCCTTGAGGTTCACTTATGTTAATAAAGTTTTTTCAACACACACACGCACACACACACACACACACACACACACACACACACACACACACACACGAAACCCTCATTCTGCCCCTCGGCTACTTTAAAGTCCCAGTGAACCGGATGAACAGTTGTGATGTGATGTATTTCCAAGTGAAAGAGAATATTGAATGGAGGGCAGGATTTTAACTTTATCGCAACTCTTCTCCATGTCTCGCTCATAGCAGACTGAAGGTTGGAGGGAGTGGTTAAAGATATTCAGCCCAAGCCGTCACACTGACGTCATCAGAGAAGGAACGGCGTTCCAGAGCGGAAGGACATTTTCAGATTTTGATTAAAGATTACCACCACAAACAAAACATATATATTTTTTATTAACAGAATAATTGTTCACCACAAGACTAGTAATGTGCGCTAACAAAGTAATGTGTCAATTTAGATTTCATGACGCCTGGTTTCAAAACAATCTGCAGTCAAATGCTCCAACCAAATATATAGGTGTGAAAAATGAACGTCTAACTTCGTCGATGTCTTGCTCTGGAGGCGGTCGTATGCAAGTATGTTTGCTAGTGTGGTGCAACAGATCACTCAATATCCCAACATCCATTGGAGCTTGATTAAATAAAGGCTTTTTTCATTATAAGGAGGACGTCTTAAGCTATGAAACTTGCAGGATGTTTAATGGTACTAAGAACTTTAATGTCTAAAGAGACCTTTAACATTTGCATTTAGTCATTTTTGCACCAATGTCAACTTTTTTTAACATGTTTTTATGTACTGATTCCCTCTGCCAAAAGTGAACAATTGTATAACTATTCAATTATAAAATAAGTATTTATTTTGTGGGTGATGAATTGACACCATTTGTCGAATCAAATGTAACGCATAGTAAAATCATGTGACAACAGTGTGGCATACTCCTGATTGACGTTTATTGTTGCTTACTGCTTCACATACTATTTTAAAACAATAAGTCATAGGCTTTTGTTTTGTTTTTGACAGTCAAACCTGTATAAATCTTTATCAAATTGTTTTCTTTCTGTGTTTAGGTGTGTGTAGAGAAATGTCCTAATCGCACTATGACTCTGGTAAAGGCCATCTCAAATCCAACCGATTGGAAAGAATACAAAGAATTTTGCAGAGCAGACCCTGGGCAGAAGGTAAGTTAGTATTATAACATTAAGGGTTTTTTAACTAGATTTTGTACATTTGACTGACCAATACTGTCTCCCTCTAAAGTCTGTGCCGGTAATTTTGCAAGAAAAACTGTGCCCTGCATATCTGATTTCCAGCAAACCATGTGAGACTCTTGTTCTTATTATTACACTTTTAATATTTATTGGGAATTATTGCAAATTGAGTTTTAATGTTACATAATGCCATTTTTCTTCTCAGTTTTGCAACGGTGTTTTCCATCTCTGGGCAAAAAGGGTGAAGTCATCACCGTGGGTGATCAAGAGACATTTAATGATGGAGAGAAGACAAGAGATGCCAAAGACCTGGTGGCTGGGATGAAGTAAACGTATTTTTTAATAAACTACAAGAAAATAACTCCTTTGCATGCCACTACCTCAGATGCAATTCAAGGGGGCTATTTATTAAAAATCCATGTTTGCATTGACAATCGCAGGAACGCCACAATAGTCATGGAGGGTCGACAAGTTGCAATGAAGATCTTTGAGGATTACACAAACTCTTGGTACTGGATCCTAGTGTAAGTCATTTTTTATTTTAGTGATTTATATTTTGTCTAGTTTCAATAGAAAACTAGTGCTAGTTCATTTAGTGCTAACATTTGAATCAGTGTTCTTTTAATTTCATCAATATAC
Organism: Meda fulgida; assembly: GCA_030578275.1. NCBI lineage: Eukaryota > Metazoa > Chordata > Actinopteri > Cypriniformes > Leuciscidae > Meda > Meda fulgida. The sequence goes on from CM060618.1 coordinate 33,320,233, forward strand.
TGGAGTATTATAGTATTTATTCATAGTTTATTGGAGTTTTATTAGTTTGTTGTTTGTAATTTTGTCTAATTTTTTTGCCTTTATTATTATGCTTGCAATATGTCTATTTAATTTTTTATTGTTTTATTTCAGTTTTAGAAATGCTGGCTTTGAAACTAGCTGAAATAAAGTATAACAGATTTGTATTTCTATTAACATAAATGTTTTTTATTGTAAATAGTTTTAAGTTGATGATAATTACAGTGGTTTAGATACTTTTCTTCCTGCTGTGAACGAGTGGTAATCTGTTTCTTTCCGCAGTTGTTTGTTGATTGCTGTGGTGTTGAGTCTGATCTTCATCGTTCTCCTGCGGTATCTGGCTGGAATCATGGTCTGGGTCATGATCATCATGGTCATCGCTGTCATTGCCTATGGTAACGTCTTCATGCACTAAGATACATTAATCCGCTGCAGTACATCTGATGATACTGTAAAACTGTATAAAAACGGTCAATCGTTTGTCTGTTCTTTACACAGGTATTGCTCACTGCAGCATAAAGTATGTCAATCTGAAGGACTCGGCTGGCTCTAATATCACTCTACAGCAGCTGGGCTTCCAGCCCGACTTCTCCGTCTACCTGCACATCAGACAGACCTGGCTGGCCTTCAGTGAGTTGCTTCACTGCTTATATTTTAGGCACATAAATGATATTGCACTAATCTTTGACTAAGATTTAAGGAGTGCCATATAGGTCGGAATATCACAGAGACTTGTGGTTAGGCTCTTTTAAAGGATTCGTTTTTTTTTTTTTTTTTGCCACGGCACAATGGCAAGTAAAAAATCCCATGGCACACCACTATATAAAAATATAACAAAATTGCACACATGCATTGCTTCAAATGGCATATAAATCTAGATATTAGGCTATTTTGAAAGTAGTTCTCCTATTTAATATGGAACTTGAGCTTAAGTCAAGTAGGAACACAATAAATATGATGTTGTTGGTGATGATAAAACAACAAATCTACATATCATTGCTGTCGGGCGGGAGTCTCGTACTTAATTAAACGCTGTCGTCGAAGTTGGTATTGTGGCTTTATTTAGCTATGGTCAGACACTTGCACGTGTCATTTATAATATTAACATTTTATGAAAATCAAGCTCAAATTGAGTTATGAGGTTTTTGACCAGCGAATGACATATAGTTTGTCACTGGAACAGCCGCATCTGAGGTAGTACGTGCACCGCGTTACGTTTTCATCAATGTACAATAATGTTTATTTTAGCTATACGTGTGCTCAGTTTTCTTGTTGAAATCTCATGATTAAAATTGTGCTATGCACAAGATATTTAAAACCCTATATTTGCTTCTAGACTAGACTGCAAAGACTAAGATTATTCTCCGCTCTTCAAACACAAAACAAGTTAGCCTTTATGGACATAGTGTTTCTTAAGTAAATGAAACGCTGTACTTGCGGCAAACATCAGTTTTTTATTTTCCCTTGCATCTCCAATGGTTTAGTCACTACCTCTTTTAAATGATTTTTATTGGTTAAATATTTATAAAACCAACATACAGACGTAAAGGATGACAAATAGCATTCATTAAAAAAAAAATGGAAGAAGAGCACAGTGGTTGAGTTGCGTTAACCCCAAAATGTATTTATACACATCGTTCCAAATCCATTAGACTTTCATTCATCTTCAGAACGCAAATTAAGATATTTGTAATGATTCTCAGATTTCATTAAAAATATCTTCATTTGTGTCTTATGGGTTTGGAACAAGATGAGGGTGAGTGAAAGAAGAAACCACCCAGAACACCCTAAACGCATGAAAATGCCCTAAAAATCGCCCACAACAACCTAGAATTGTGGTGGTGAGTTAAACATTAGTAAACACCACTCTGTCTGTTTATTACTATTTGGCGATAGCTAGTCATTCTTTCTCTCTAATCACTTTCAGTTTAGATTGGATCTCATAACTTTGCAAATATTCTTTTTTGCATTTTGGCTGTAGATTCGCATTAAAACATAATTAACATTTAAATATAAATGTAATTAAAATCCTTAAGCTTCATTTAAATATTATTGTAAAGGCACTGAAGTAACACGTTTCTTTCTTCAGTAATCATTCTGGCTATTTTGGAGCTCATCATCATCCTCCTCCTCATCTTCCTCAGGAACCGAATCAGAATCGCTGTTGAGCTCATAAAGGAGGCTAGCAGGTTTGTATTTTTTGCGGGATTCTGACTATTATTAAAGTTTATTGGCATATTGGTTTGTATTAGTGGTTAAGCATTGGCCTTGTTTACCCTCATTGTGGTTTTCTTCTACCTCTTTTAGGGCCATCGGTTATGTGATGTCATCACTGTTCTACCCAATCTTTACCTTCTTCCTCCTGACCATAGTTATCGCTTACTGGGGTGTCACTGCAGTGTATCCTTCACTCAAGACTCAAGCAGACATTTTAATGTGTGTTAGGGCTTTTGGACAGGAACTTGCATCTTATAGTCATTCACTTAAATCTAAATTAAAATAGTTCTTAGTTCAGTGGGGCAAAAGGTTAATCCATTATATGCCTTTAAAGGGATAGTTCACCCAAAAATTTAAATTGTTATCATTTACTCATCCTCAAGTTCCAAACCCGTAGGCATTTCTTTTTTCTGGTGAACACAAAAGAAGATATTTTGAAGAATATGGGTAACCAAACAGTTGATGGACCCCATTGACTTTTGGATACTATGGAAGTCAATGGGCTACATCAACTGTTTGCTTAATTTTTGGGTGAATTATCCATTTAAGAGCCTCCAATAAAGTAATTGGAAACTGCCAAAACATCTAATTCAATTCAGTTTGCATTACATTTCAATTAAATTTAAATAAATATTTTAATCAGAATACCCTCATAATGGTGTAGTTACAGCATCTGCCAGCAGGGGATAATGGTTTGTAATGGATTCTTTTATAATAAGATAAAGTTGGGGATATTTTGATTGCAATGCTATAGTTCAACATTCCCAGCACCAAGCAATTATTTATATATTGGAAAGTGTTTAATGTGTGTCATGATTACACCAGTACTAGTCCTTAATCGCCCTGGTCAGTTTTCTCTCTACATCTAGTGAACCTGTTTATAAGGTTTTCAACGAAACAGTATGTTCATTTTCCAGACAAACCTGCATCCCTGAGGTGTGTATACTCAATAAATAAATAAATACATATTCATGCACAGTCATGGTATTCAAATATTAGGTGCACAATTCTGTTTTTTAATGCAAATATGTAGTACTTTATAAATATATATTGGTAAAATCAGCTATCTCACAATTTGGCAAATAACTTTGTTCCCTGTATCTCATTTCTTGATCCTTGCAGAACTACAGTCTTTCTGCTATGAAGACAGAATGTCCGAAGTCTGAGTGCCTGTTTGCGTTCTACGGTGGGGAAACGCCGTATCACAAATACCTAATCTTCTTTCAGTTCTACAACGTCTTCCTGTTCTTCTGGTGTGCCAACTTTATCACTGCTCTGGGTCAGATGACTCTGGCAGGAGCGTTTGCGTCCTACTACTGGGCTTTAAATAAACCCGGCGACATCCCTGCTTTCCCGCTGTGCGCCTCTCTGGGCAGATCCCTCAGGTACGGCTTTAAAGAAAAAAAAATGCAATTGCATGTTAGCAAAGTGTGTCATTCATATCCTAGGGAGGATTTAATTGATATATTTGATGCATTTTGTCCACACGCAGGTATCACACAGGATCTCTGGCGTTTGGTTCTCTCATCCTCGCCATCGTCCAGATTATCAGGGTTCTGCTGGAGTACATTGACCACAAACTCTCAGGTAAGAGAAAACATTTCAACAGAACGTTTATAGTCAGTTATAACTCGGTTGATTACGATAGGTTAATCACTGCAATATGTGTGCACACACTGAAAGTAGAAAATTTTTCATTCAAAAACTGCTTGTAAATTTTACAGTTAATTGCAAAGAAAGGCAAGTAAGACATTGAATTAAACGTAACATTTTGGAGTAGAAAGACTGAAATAGCATTTTCTTATAAATAGCATTTTCTATTATTTGTTACATTTACAACTGTGAATTTTTTTTTTTACAGTGTATAATGACTGCTAAATTATAATAGTCAGCTATCCTAGTCTCATGTCTCTGGAATCACTCTGCAGCCTTTTTCTTCTCACATAATTACTTCAACTGGTCATTATTGCAAAATAAGCCATTTTTTAGGGCAATTCGAGACCCTGCAGCTTACTCTTTTGAGATGATGGCAAACATTATCTCTTGCCATATCTCACACTGCCCACTATAATCTGTTTGTGAACTCTTCTGCTTGCTTTTGTGCCCACAGGAGCAGAGAATAAATTTGCCAAGTTCTTGTTGTGCTGTTTGAAATGCTGCTTCTGGTGCCTGGAGAAGTTCATCAAGTTCATGAACAGGAACGCTTACATTATGGTGTGTGGTCAGGTCATACACTACAGCGTAGTGTTTAAAGCAGAAACTCTTGGACTGATTGAACTAAACCAGAGGTGTCCAATCCTGGTCCTGGTGGGCCACTGTCCTGTAGAGTTCAGCTCCAACCCTAATCAAACACACCTGAACCAGATAATCAAGGTCTTCAGACTCACTAGAATCCGAAATCGCCCCCTATACCCTCAAATAGGGCATTATTTGAGAGGACAGCTATTTTTAGTGGCCTCCGAAACGATAGTGGACGCTATCGAGAGTTATCGATCCCACAATGCACTGCAACAACGAGTGTTCGGCGGATGTACACTCAACGGCTGTCTGAATTCACTCATTCGTTTTCATTCACTCTTTCAAGTGAACCGTATTAGTGGACTAACATAGGGAATAGTGATTGAGGGTTTAGGGGGCGATTTTGAATTCAGGCATGGTCTTATTATTGGGAGATACGAGGATCCCTGACTCTACCTTTGGAGAAAGTGTAATGGCTAACTTGGATCATGTGTGCCTTGATAACCAATCACATTACAGCCTTGATGTCATTGAATTTCATTCAGAGTTGTGTGACAGTCAGTCAGTGTTTGCGAATACCATGGAAATGAATAAGAAGTGGCGTAAACTGAATCATACCTGTCGCGCAATTGTCAGTGACTTCTCTTATAAAAAAGCATTTTTTTCAGTGAGAACTCAAATAGATATTTCCTCACAAAAGTGGTTTATTCAACATAGTGAAGTCTCTCCTCCATTGACATCCGCTCAAAAAAACGGCCTCTGGTCTCCATTCCTGTGTACCACAGCATAAGCAGGAGTTGCGCTTTTTTTTTTTTTTGGCAAAGGTTGCAGGCTTTTCATCAAGTGCCTTTGCTAGAAACTTCGGTAACGCTTCCTTTTACAGTCCAGTTACCCATGTACACAGTACTTATTTTAGTAATTACAATTACTGGGTAATAACTAGGTACTAACCCTGAACCTACACCTAAACCTACCTCTAACCCATGTACTTACCTTATATTAGCCAGTACTTTCTAGGTAAGTACACTGTAAGTACTGTACTGTAAAAGGAAGCGTTCCTGAAACTTCCATGCAGGTGTGTTTGATTAGTGTTGGAGCTAAACTTTGCAGGACAGTGGCCCTCCAGCAGCAGGATTGGACACCCCTGAACTAAACTGACTGCTGATTCCTTTTTTGAGGTGTTTAATGTAGTTCTATCACTCTCAGCTGGAGAAATTATGAACTAATGTATCAAAGTAATTTACTGAAGCCTACGTACTTAATAATTTAGACTGCATATAGATATGTTATTAAGATTCCCATACAGTCTTTGTTGAATAAATGTCTCCTCTGCCACAGGTGGCCATATACGGTAAAAACTTCTGCCGGTCAGCAAGTGACGCTTTCATGCTCCTGATGAGAAATGTAATCAGGTGGGTGAAACCATGACACTGCACTATAGAAGAGACTGGAACTGAATGCAGGGGTGTAACATTTTTAAATTGACACAGTATCTCATAAGCACCACTGTTATGGTGTGAAACACTAACAAACAATGATATGTGATGCTGAGAACGACAAGAACGTACTATGCATACTGTACATGCAGACCAACAATTAATAAACTTTGCTTCACTCTCGTCACAGGGTTGTAGTTCTGGATAAGGTCACAGATTTCATTTTATTACTTGGCAAACTCCTTATTGTTGGGCTTGTGGGTAAGTTTTCTGCATTAGACTGGAGAGAATGAAACCATGTTTAAATAACACTGAGGCTTTTCTGATCTCACTCCATCTTTTTTCCTCCCAGGGATATTCGCTTTCTTCTTCTTCTCAGGACAAACGGATGCGTTTAAGGGTGCTGCACCCAGTCTCCATTATTACTGGGTTCCTATTTTGGTAAGTGGTGTGAGAGTCAGAACATGAGAAACAATTAATAACTGAATAAGGATATAGGTGGCATTTATTTGATAAAAATACAGTAAAAACAGTAATATTATGAAATATTATTACCAGTTAAAATAATTGTTTTCTATGTGAAATATATTTTAAAGTGTAATGTATTCCTGTGATCAAAGCTGAATTTTCAGCATCATTACTCCAGTCTTCAGTGTCACATGATCCTTCAGAAATCATTCTAATGTGATGATTTGATGCTCAACATTTGGAGTTTACACTTCTGATTATTATCAATGTTGAAAACAGTGTGCTGCTTAATATTTTGTGGAAACTGTGGTTTTGTTGTTGTTGTTAAGGATTCCGTTGAAATGGAAATCTTTTCCAACATTGTAAACAATGCCATTTGTCATCCATTTAATGCATCCCTGCTGAATGAAAGTAAAATATATTTTGGATGGCGTCGTATGCTACCTGTCTTGTATTTTTTTTTCTCCAGACCGTGTTGGTGGGCTCCTACCTCATCGCCCATGGGTTTTTCAGCGTTTACGCCATGTGTGTGGACACACTCTTCCTCTGCTTCTGTGAGTACTTTCCATTAATAAGTGTTTTCACCTCAGAATCCAGTAGTTCAAGTATGAATATCAAGCCATCGAGGTCCACTCTTGAATAAGTGTTATTTTTGATCCTTTTAAAAAATGGTATAGCACTGCATTTATGGAGATATTATATCTGTTTGGATGAAGCCTTATGCCACTAACGACTCTTCATTGCGCATGGCAGTACATGTAGCTCTCATGGCTCGCTAGACTGAGAATTTACTCAGTTATGTATTGTGTGTTCTGCTATGAGGTGTTTCTAATCTGTCTGGTGCTTTTCTTCCCTTCATCTCATAATAACCTGATTCTTTCTCTTTCTCTTTTTATTGTTGTTCCCTACACTTTTCTCATCATTCCTCTTTGGTTTTTCTTTTCTTCATTTTTGAAAATCTTTTCCTCACAATCTTAATATCACACATTAATCATTATCACTCTACACAATTATTTGTTTATACCTCCTGACAACCTCACACACTCATTGCTAAACCCACTAACGCCACATAAAGGTGAAGACCTTGAGCGTAATGACGGCTCCACAGCGCGTCCGTATTACATGACCGCATCGCTGCACGACATTCTGATGAAGGACGCGGCTCGGACCCCTGCTTCACGTGACGAGACCATGCAGCTGACGGAGCCCAGCTAAAACTGTCCAGAACTTTCAGAATATGGAAATATAATCTCATTTATTATATTAAGAGCCTGAATGGTCACAAGATGCAGTTAAATATCATTGGTTCAATCGACTGATAATGAATAATGTATGTTAAGGTTATAGGATAGAGAGGGAAAATGACAACCTTTGCCTGAGAATAATTTATTTGAAGTCAACATGAAACTACATTCACAACGCACTTTACTTATATAATGTGACGTTTCACCAAATGAAACTATCGGCACATTTCAATGTAAGGGAACCTGCGGTGTATGTAGATAGAAATGGCTAATTCTAAGGTAATAAAAACATAACTGTTTTCAGTGGTGTATAAAGACCTTACTTAATGAAGCGTTATGTATATTATATTGCATTTCTGTCTACAGATCCTCCTAAATATTACACAATGCACCTTTAATGTCAGCTGATGCATTAACTGGTATAACTAATGGGATCTACTTGCAAAGTGTTTACCATAAAAACAATAGTGGCACTTGGATGATATGAAAAAGAAAAGGGCTTATTACATTTTAATAAAGGTATGTGAAGAGAACCAGTGACTCGTGCAGAAAGGTCAATGTTGATTTCATGTTGACTCTAAAGTAGCCTTTCGCTTTTGCGTCTGTTTGCTCAATCAAAAAATCCATTCATAGTTATAATATTTATCATAGTTTGTATTTCATAGGAGTATGTTTTATAAGAAAGTCTTTCTACTTAATTTATTTAAAAAATTTAATTAAATGGGTTATATGCAGATTTCTTAATTGTTTGTGAAATTCACTATAGCAACTTCTGAGGGAAATTTGTTTCGACACTTTTCAGTGTAGGATTTATTTTTAGGTTAAAAATGATCAGTAAATTGCGCAAATAATTACAACAGCAAGTAACGCATGGAAGTAAGCATGAGATTTTGGAGTAGAAAGACCGAAATAGTATTTTCGGCTGATAATATTTCTGCATTTCCTGTTGATTGTAAGCTATTTCTATTTAATGCACTTTAAGGTTGGTTCTTGTTTTTGGTAGCAATTTGCAGCCTGTTTTGGAAAACCAAAACACCTTGTTGCCTTCTTGAGACGCCGTAAACTTTGTATGCCGCCTGTCTTTTGGATGCTCTTGTTCTTAATGTCTTTTTTTATCTTTAATAAATACTATGCAAGAAGGTACATGTGTTATGTAGGTCTGTTTACATATGTGTGTGAGGTGTTTGTCACTTTCCTTTCCTCCTAAAGCTAAAGGTAGGCCATGGCTTGTTTATTCCTCAACTCTATTCTCACATTCTCCGTTTATCGCAGTGGAGGACCTGGAGAGGAACGACGGCAGCTCGGAACGACCCTATCTGATGTCTGATAACCTTCTCAATGTTCTGAAGAAGAAGAACCAGGCCAACTAGTCCACACCGACGGTCAGGGTTATACGGACAGTGCGTGCATGTTTTCTGTGAGGCCTTGAAAAAACTGGAGGTGCCTGAAATCGCTTTCACTGCCATTTTCACCGTGCCTTAGAGAGCCAGAGCCAATCATATTAATTATGAAACGCATCAAACGGGATTGACGTCTGTGTGTCAGGCATACATTGAGATTTATAATGCCGGAACACTACCAAAAACTTCTTTACAATTAGGTAAAAGTACACCTCTGCTTTTTTCAGAGGCTTTTTTTGAAGTAGATTTCTTTAGATGATGTCTAAAAATGTTTTGCAATATCTGACAAGCATTTTAATGTCCACTTTAAAGAATACCAGAAATGTCGGAGTGTTTCGCCCTAGGTTTGCATTTTGATATTTAGTTACCTTTTTCTTGTTTATATTTATGGTTTTTATACAAAAACACAATGTCGTTCAGTGTCGTTCCATGTGCTTTTGGACAGGATTGTTAAAGAATGTTTTCTTTGCCAATATATATGTGTATATACACAGTATATGCGTAATCGATCATAAAACAATGTTTATGATTAAATATTTCAGATACATGTTCACTTTTAATGTTAGATTAACTGTTTATGTTCCTAAGAGCTACATCTGTGGCCTTGTGTACATTTATAACAAGAAGTGTCTATGTAGTTCAAACGGTTAAAGACTTCAACTTGAAACGTGTTCATGACTTTATTCAGGGTTTTAAGATTTTTGTTACATATGCCTCAATGCCTGGTAAATAAAGAATTTTCTAGAAAAACCTTGTTAAACCTGTTTGACCTTTTTGATCAGTTATTGATGAGTTTTGTTCTGTCTTAAACATAAAAAATGTGAATTAACTGACATTAAATGCTTATTTTAGCAAGTGTTTAAAATTTTCACCTAATAATTTAATAGCTGTAGAACTTTCTCTTTTTTAGTTAGCCACTAGGTGGCGCTGTGTATCGAATATACAGAAGGCGCTACATTTTGCAGAAGTTGTGAATTGGGGTCAATTTACCTAAGTTTACTCTAGTTTAAAGTCACCATTAAATCAAAATGGACAATTCTTGTTTTATTTATGGAATATTGCTGTATTTATTATAAATGATTTATCCATGAATCTTTTTCGTTGTTGTTCTTGTTCCACATAATCTTTCGTAATATTTTTTTTTTTATCACAAAGGTTTTTTTTTTTTTACCGGTGTATGTATATATTTTATATAAATCTTTATTAAATCTTAACGATACAAACAGTAATAACACAAATAGACTCATTAATACAAAAAACAAACAAAATATTAGACAAGAACAGAGCCAGGGGAAGTTTCAAATAAATACATTAAAGATAGAGCATAACTGAATGGTTTTAGCAGCCTTCTTATTTCTTGAATCATAGATGGATTTGATGTAGCCTAATTCCGCCTCCTTACCAAAAGCAATAAAGGAAGGTTTAGAATTACTAAATTTGGCTTTGTGAATATGATATTTCTCTAAAATGATCAATAGATTAATTAGGTAGGCCTATATTTCTTCTGTTTTTTACCTTAACGTGGAAATATCAAAATATCAAATATCTTTCACTTTCGCTCTTCTCTGATGACGTATTTATTTGTGTGAGGGTGGGGCAATCTGTCACTCACATCAGATCATTTTCCTTTTTTTTTTTTTTTTTTGTTACTCCCATCAGATCAGCCAATAGTGAACCACAACCATCCAATGATTCCCCATGGGCAAAATCAAGCCCGCCCTACATTTTTTCTTGTTTGAGAAGCCATCTCACTCAGATGTAGGCCTACGGGTGCTTTTAACTACTGGGAAGTTATTTACGAGTTGGGAAGTCCAGTTTACGATGTCAGTTGCGTTCAATTCACTTCTTTGGAGCAAGTTAAGGTAAGAGTGTACCTTGAATTCTCTTATACACAAAAATAGGCTTCAGCAAGGTTTTTAAACTCTAGCCTACTTCTAGAAAATGAAGAACAAATAATGTGCATCAGGTGCGTGTTTGCTATTTTTATGTTTTTAATTAGGCCTAATTTATGAAGCCACAATCTTTGTTCCATAGCTATTTATTGTTATATTACAATGCTATTATATTTTGTGCAGGCTCGCTGACGCCCCCTAAGTAAGGAAAATCTCGAGCTCGTACGAATTTGTGGTGGCATTCATGTGCGTTCAACTCGTAATAAAAAGCCTAGACTTTGCGACATGACTTGAGCGTACCATAATAACAATAGAAAGACTATAGCAACCTTCATACCGACTTACAATATTTATCTAACCAGAAAATGAAAATGGTTTCTTATTTCTAATGGTTTAATAGAACAGTCGAATATTGGGAAAACATAGCCTAAACTAGAAAAATCAGTCCCGTTAGGAAGTTCTGTTGCGCTAAATGGGCATAATAACCATGTTGTCATTCACAATCATCCGAGGTTACACTGTTTTCAAAGTGACTGATTTCCCTAGACAATACAGAAGCTCATCTCCCCATAGTGACGTGTGAATGCTTTTCCATGATGGCCACATCTCCAGGGGCTGGTTTAAGTTTTATAGGCCTAGCTCATATGCCTTTTTAGAGTTCAATCCACAGCTCAGGTTTCAAGTTATTGTTTATTCACACAGAATATAGGTTTTATGTGTGCACGGCGAAAATGACATCATATTATAGGATCGGTTTTGTGGCATCATTTTCACAATTAGGCCTATGTTAACCATGTCCTAATTATATTCTCACCTAATAGCTTCTCACTTCTGAGATACAAAATAATTTGAGTTTGGAGAGTGACACCTGCTTTCATATGAAGCACATACGTCTCTACCAGAGTGTAAAATATTATTTGGAAAGCCGCAGTTAGATGATATGCTCGGCAGTGACGACGGGGACACGTCACACAGATCCCACGGGACGCAAGCATGAGCACCCTGGCCTCTGTTGTGCGCCAACCACAAAAGCCCTTCCCTCGGGCGGTTCTTTCTGAACTCGAGGACAGAAGTAACAATTCAAATAAAAGCCTGACTGTCAGAGCCTTCATAATGTTTTTGTCACACAGTACAAATCAAAGTGTTCTGAAATGCCCAACAGTTAATCCAATGAACATATAGGCCTATAGACTATAGGCATGTAATGTTAAAATTTGCGAATTTCATAACACAGCCTATTTCACATATAAAATGCTCTTTATTAAGATGTTCACAATATTAAGCTGTCTTATTATCTCGGCTGTTTTAACATAGTTTGTCATTTGTCAATATTAAAATTGATTTTGTATTGAAACTTGTAATTTTAGATAGCCTATAAGTAGGCTACCTGTGTACTTATTGATATAGGCCTAAGTACAAAAAGGCAGTGTTAATTGTTATTGAATAAATGGCATTAATAGTGATCTTTATTTATTTAGCTTATTTTATTTTAAAAAAGAATCATTGACCTTTTTATAAATGTAGCATAGGCCTACGTTTTGTTCAGGTCAAATGATGTAACCTAATATTCACACGAATGAATGAATAGCCTATTGATTAATAACGCGTTTTCTTGAAGCGGTAACAGTTCGCTTTGTGTTGGCCTAGGCCTATATCAGTGTATCAGACTGAACTGAAGGCTGGCAAAACGTATCAAAGTAAGGTTAAATAACGTCATTATACATTTATAGTAGTAGGCCCACATAGGCTACTTCACAATTAACCTTCGTGTTTTCTTTCAAACATGTTTAAGATAGTTTACTGTGAGCTAACAGCGCCACGATACTGGTCACGCGAGAGGAAGATCAACAGATGCGCCTCGAAACATTCATTCATTCGATTCGAATTCGAATTCCTTCGAAAATCGATTTAAAGACTGTCAGTTGCGTTCAGTGTTGAATATAATGGCAACGTTCTAGTGTTGTGTCGTCTCGTACAGTGTTAGAGTTCCTGCTTTAACACCTCCCACTTCATGATGCCCTCAGAGCGCAGGTGAAACGACACATCAGTGCGGTCAGTCTGACTCAACGGATGTTTTACAGTGATGAGGATTTACGATCGGCGCTTCTGAAGTTGTAGAGAATTTAAGCTTATAATAGTTATTTTTATAAATATGTGTCTATGATAATCGCGTATTATTCTAAACATCTGTTTTAATATGCAGCTGTATGATAGGCAACTATAAATAACGCTTTATGCAACTCTCAAGATGTTTATTTTCTAGCGAATGCGAATTGTGCAAGTAAGTTTTTTTTTATTATTATTATTACTTTTATGGTTATTCGTGAAGATGGAAAGGATCATATCGTAGAAGCATCCTCGTAGAAATGGGAAAATGGGAGTTGACAATGGTAAGACGATAATGATTTATTTGTGACGTCTGTGTTAAATGAAAAGTAGGCTACTGTACGTACAATCGCACACATAATGTAACTGTGTTATGAATCGAGTTGTGTGTGTGTGTGTGTGTGTGTGTGTGTGTGTGTGTGTGTGTGTGTGTGTGTGTGTGTGTGTGTGTGTGTGTTGCTGTGGCCCGAATGCACTTTAAATAGAGTAACAGATCGTGTCCATAAAATGTGCTGTCCCAGCACCTGACAGATATACATCATTGCTGACAGACGAGGCCATTCAATGTGGGTCAGAGAGATAGGGGCTGGATGTTACTGGGTTAAAATAAATGCTCATGAATCACAGAAATACAATAGGAGTGACCGGGGCAAGTTGTCACGGTGGCTATACATCAGTTAAACAGTTTCACACATGTGTGATTTTCCTAGCATTGGGTTTGAAATATCGAGTTCAAAACTGGATAATTTTTGTAATGCTGTAAAACCAAGTTATTATTTTACAATTGATTTATTACAGTGTCTGTCTAACAAAATATTTTTACAGATCTTCCCTTTGTTTTTTAACCTTTTTATCTTTATGTATATATATATATATGTATATATATTTTTTTAAATAGACAATTATAGCACATTTTAAATTATAAATGTTTAATATCCATAAAAAATAACAAGGAGCATGTCTACAGAAATATATACAGTATACAAAAATAGGATTTAACACAACTAAATAAAATATGATAAAGTCATAAAAACGTCTCTCATGAAAATAATTTAATCAATTTCAACTTGATTTTTATGTTATGCGAGATTCAGCTTGTTTTTTTTAGGTCCGTTTAATATAATTGTACAGCAAAACTGATTAGAATTTAGAATTTAAGGCAGCTGCTAAAATTAGTTTTTTTTTAAATAAAATTACTCAAAATGGAGTAAGTAATGCATTACAGTAATGCATGCATTATTTTGATATTTGTCTTATTGTGCTGTATAATTAGCTTCCGATGTACCGTATGTTCTGAACTGACTAATCTACAGCAGCCAGCAGTTTGTGCCCAGTTTGTGTCATGTGCCTCTGTTTTGTCTGCTGTGAGATTTGGGCTGGTGAATGTTGGCAACAGATATTAAGCCGAAGTAAATGACCTAGTCAGCAGCACTTGCAGTACAGCTTTTGTTGAACAGCTCGGGAATCTGTGTTTGTTGGGCGTCATATAAAATAAATAATGACTGGAATAATAGCAATTTATTGTGTGCTTTCTGCTATCAGATGGCAAATGGCCATGACCTGGTGTGATCGAGTAAAAAAATGTATGATTGTGCCTACAGTAACTGGGTCACTCCTGGGATTCGGTAATATTTCAGTCCCCCAGACTTTTTCAAGTGGTGGTTCACTAAAATGAAACGTTAAAAACGTATCCTACTTTTTAATTCTTATTTTGAGGTGTATTATAGTCAGTGAGGGTATACTGTCAAGCTTAACAACTCAACCCCATCACATAAAATTAAGATGGAAAATTATAATTTTTCACAATTTTATTTTAATCCATAAGTATACACAATGTACTTATTTCATTGCGGCCATACATGGTCTACTCTCCTACACTACACGCGGAGAAATGGGCATTTTACGCAAAAAAAAACCCCTCAACCCTGTCACACTGTCACGTATATGTATATTTGACATTGTTTTGAGGTTGTAAACTTGTGACAGGGTTGAGTTTTTCACTTAATTTATGAATAATGTGAATTAAAACCCTGTCACACTATTCCCAACTATTCTTTTGGGGGGAAACATAGGGAAGACGTTTAAAAACGTCTTACCACCTGACATTTTAGGACCAAGACCAACACAATAAAACTGTGGTTTTAGTTAAACATCACAAAAACATTTTTTTTTTTTTACAAAATAAAGAGACCACAGACACACAATTTGTCTATTTTTAACTTCAGCCCCATAAAACTGTGAAAATGATCATAAATGTTACATTTGTAGTTATTAAATTGGTATGAGGGACACATGAGCAGTAGTTGCTGTAGATGTTTATGATTACATTTTGTCTGTTATGGGGTTGAAAATAAAAGGTGTTTCAATCTGAAGAAGAAAAAAACCTGAAAATAATAATAGGTCTTTAATGCCTGAGGTGGGAAAATATGATTTGATATGATTGTGCCTAATGATGTAGGGTACTTAGAAAACGAATTATATTTAGTTTAAAAAAATCTAATTTGTAATATTACCGAATTCCAGGAATGACCCAACTATTAATGTGCAGTTTAGATGAGATATAGAGCTGAAAGAGCAACCAGAATGGGTTTGCAAGCAGGCATTGATTTGGAGAAACAGGATCGTTGTGCGTGTCATATTATGCAGCTTTAATGATATGTTTGTATATTTAATGCTATGTTTTGTGTCCCAGGTGGAAAATACAGAGTCCCCAGGTGCATGTCCTTTGAACTGAAGCGCTCTGTCTCTTAAGCTGCAGACAGGTTCTTATTAGCTGTAGTGTTTGTTCACTGGAATAAATCAAAAGACACCCCATTTTGCTTATTCATTATATTCAAAGCTTGCTTTTTCAAAAACCCACTGATCTAAAACAAAAGTTTAAACTTTCCTGGCCATCCAGAACACCCTAGCGACCATCTTAGCAACCACCTAGAGCACCATAGCAACACCCTGGAAACCGTGCAAATCAATAGTATCATGCTGGTCCATTTTTCATACACTCTTCACATAGAAACCTCCCAGAAACGCCCAAGCAACTGCATAGCTACACCCTGGCAACCCACAACACGAAAATGTCATGCTGGTGCATTTTTCATTCTCTTAATATAGCGACAACCCAGAAACGCTAGCAATTGCATAGAAATGCCGCTTCACATAGCAACCAGCCAGGAATGCTCTAGCAGCTGCATAGCAACACCCTGGCAACCCTCAACACAACAGCATCACGCTTGTGCATTTTCATACACTCTTCACATAGCAACCACTCAGAAACGCCCTAGCAACTGCATAGCAACATTCTTTTCTTGATAAATTTTCTTGACTTTATTTCTCTTCAAGCACATGTTCATCCACCCGAAGCTTTGGATTTGAACAGTAGTCTCTTGTTTAGCTTGCTTGTGTTTTCACATATTCAGCTCTTCTCTTGTTTATCTGTTTAACCCGTCAATAATTGGCTGTAATTTATAGTCTTCAGTGTCATACCCGCTTCTAATAGTTTACAGTCAACACACAACCTATACTCAGCAAAAGAGGTAATCCTGACTCAAAATCCCTCAGGTGTGCTGGTGTGGACTTGCCCTAATGTTATAGTGACATCAGCTGCTAGTCAGCCAGAGCTTGTAATAATGACTCTTTGTCCTCGTGTCTGTGGTTTGCAAATCCATGCTGCTTTTAGCTGACAGCTCAGTCACCAGTGTTGTTTTACAAACAGTGCATTATGGGAAGGGTTTTTGTTGAAAAGTGTGCATAGCATTTGATTTAGATTAGAACATGTCTCGTCCTTTTAGTAGCTATGTTATGGTGTCTTTGCTTGACTTGAATGCTTACAATATAAACATTTTCAAATGTATATGAATCTATAAGGGAGCGTGCACGCTATTCTAACATTTGGAGTCAGTAATATTTAAAAAATAAAATAATAGTAATACTTTTATTCAGTAAAGATGCATTCAACTGATCACAGTGACAGTAAAGACATTTATAGTTTATAGTCCAATATATATATATCTTACCAATATATAGTAATATACCAATATATAGTAGTTTATGCTGTTCTTTTGAACTTTCTATTTATCAAAGTATCCTGAAAAAAGTATCATGGTTTCCACAATAATATTGTGCAGCACAACTGTTTTCAACATTGATAATAATCAGAAATGTTTCTCAAATCATCATATCAGAATGATTTCTGAAGGATCATGTGACACTGAAGACTGGAGTAATGATGCTGAAAATTCAGCTTTGATCACAGGAAAAAAATTACATTAAAAATATATTAAAATAGAAAACTGTTATTTTAATTTGTACAAATATTTCACAATATTACTATTTTCACTGTGAGCATAAGAGACTTCTTTCAAAGATATTCTTTGAATAATTCTTACCGACCCCAAACATTTGAATGGTAGTGTATATTTAAGGTATTGTGAACGGATGTATTGTGTCCTTGCTTATTTACTCACCCTTATTCTATTCTTAAAAAAAAATATTTGGTCAGTTTGTTTTGTTGTTGTTGGATTTTTGTGGAACATATGACTAAGTATGGACTTGGAACAACGTGTATAAGTCAATATAGAAAATCATTTAAAAAAACCTTTAAGCTGCAATACTATATATATATATATATATATATATATATATATATATATATATATACAATTTTTGTGAAAATACACAGATTCTTAGTAATATCTTTTGTGTCATTATCAAAGGAGCCTGTTCAGGAGTGGGGCGAGGAACATGAAGACGGGGCGGTGTTTGGGATCACCCTGCGCAGAGAGCCGGTCCTGCAGTCAGCCAAGCCCACCGAGGCTTTCGTTCAGTACCGCACATGTAAAGTGCGCAGGTTAAAAGCGGCCACGCTGGACAGGCTGGTCTCTCACCTTCTGGAGCCCTGCTGTCAGGAGCAAGACTACGGCAGAATACTGCTGTCCACGTATCACACCTTTACCAGCTCCAACAAACTCATCGAGATGCTCTTCCAGAGGTGTGTGTTCAGAGGTGCATATTGAAATATGTGTTGGCAATAACAGGCTGTATTTGGCTATCTGTTGTTCGTGTGTATTGGATTTCTCTATGTCATTAATTCATATAGTACGTCATCACTGATCACTTCCTTAAACTCATGAATTACTTCTGATCTCGGTGGGTTTATGGGTTCATTTATTACCTTTTTTTATGAGAAACACTGCATCAATTAACCACTTTTTAATTGTATTTTTCACAACACATGGGTTGTGAAAGTCTGTCCAGACAGGCCTTTCATCTTGGTTGAATATTGCATCTAAAAGCATTACTTTTAACTCTTTCACCGCCAGCCTTTTCTCAACATAATGTGTGTCTCGACAAACTCTTTATCTAGATTATTTATCTCTGATCGCCATTGAGCTGAGGAAAAAAAAAACTTAATTCAAGATAGATCTCTGAAAAAAAGTCTTAATCTTCGCTAATAAATTCAGCTTGTTGTAAGCATATATATATATATATATATATATATATATATTTCATACTGTAAAACCAGACAAATACTGATAAGGAAAGGTTACATGCAGTTTTTGCATCAGTCGGTCAGTCATTCTTGAATGTGTAAAATGAAAAGGTGTTGTCTTTATAGCTACTTTCTGTTGTAACACTGTTTTGTCAATAAGGTTTCATGACAAGACGTCTTAAAATAAGCACAAAAAAAGCACTACAGTACTGTTAATGTTTTTATATAAATACTATTTATAAAAAAGTATACCTTTTCATCTTTTCTAATAGGGACAACTTTGCCTCTTCGCCTGACAGCAGCAGTTACCCTGACAGGTAAAAATATACACTGACAATAAGATGTTTGACACTTTTTATGTCCAGTAGACCTTGATAAAAATGAATCTGGGTAGGGCCTTTCTGTTTATCCAACCAATAGCAAATGGAGGAAGCATATTATTTTTGAAATGATGTTTTGTGCCACTATAGTGGTGGAGAAATTACATGCTGGATCTTTAAGTCAAGTCAACTCACCTTTATTTATATAGCACTTTATACAATACAGATCGTTTCGAAGCATCTTCACAGTGATAAACAGGAAAATAATGATTAATGATGTAAAGCAGTGTCATTATTCAGCTGAAGTCAGTTCAGTCTCGATTTAATTCAACTTTAAACAAGTGTGCTCATTTCGTAGGGTTTCTGATGTACAATTGTGAAAATACAGCTTCAATATTTGATTTGTTTTCCCCCTCTTTCCTGATTCCCTCGTAGCTCTTTGTGGACTTTGCTTCAGATGTGGTTGGACGAGTACAGTGATGATTTCAGGGATCCTCCCATGCACTCTTCCCTGCGTCTCATGTGCTTACAGCTGAGAGGACACCCCTTTCTCTTCCCCCTGGCTAAACACTATGAAGCGCTCCTGAAGAAATTCCAGACTGAAGGTCATTGCTGGATTATTTTTTTGTTTGTTTGTTTGCTTTGCACATCATTTAAAGATTTTATTTATAGTTATAGGCTGAAAAATGTGTATGGATCAGCATTTAGATCAACTACAATTTAAGCTCTTCTTTCTTTTGCACATCCAGATATTGTGGCAGATTGTCCAGTTCATTATATAGAAGAACCAGCCTTGAATAAGGAGGCGAAAGACGTTGAGTCAGATAACCTTGCAGATTTCATGGATTTCTCCATCACAGATGTCGCAGAACAGCTCACCCGTATGGATACCGTGAGTGCCAGTGTTTCATCGCTTCGTTCCTTATGGTCATGGTGACAGTCATCTTGTAATGTTGTTGTTTCTGCTGTTGAAGGACTTGTTTATGAAGGTGGTCCCTTTACAATGTCTGGGCCGTGTGTGGTCCCAACGAGACAAGAATGAGAACCTCTCACCCACTGTTTGGGCCACCATCACCCAGTTCAATGCAGTCACCAACTGGGTCATCACTTCTCTGCTTCATCCCTCGTCTTCTACCTCTTCCTCCACAACCACAGAAAGAGCCAGAGTCATTCAAAAATGGGTTCAGGTCGCACAGGTAAGCCCTTTTTACAGAAAAGAGGTTCTGCTGCAAAGTCTATTGAGAAAATTCTAGTGTTTTTGACCTTGGATACATGTAAACCTATTGTAGGAGACCACCAAAACAAATGTAGAAACCTTTAAAATATCATTATAGGTATTAAAGAAAGACTTCAGACTTATTTCTTTTCACGCAGGGGTGCAGAGAGCTGAAAAACTTCTCCTCTCTTAAAGCCATTTTATCTGCCCTTCAGTCCAACCCTATCTACAGACTAAGGAAGACCTGGTCTGCCGTGAGCAGGTACAGATATACACCCTACAAATGTAATTGGCTTTTATGGTCACTATTGTCTCATACAGCTGGTTTTGTTTTCTATATTTCTAACCAGCAAGTAATTTGTTGAAAAGTTAAGCCATATTTCATTGTAAATCTCTGATTCTGTATTTCCAGAGAAGCGGTGTCTGTCTTTGAGAACCTGAGCAAAACCTTCCCTGATGAGAACTGTGTTCTGACCAGCCGAGAAATCTTTGTGGATGTAAGCCATGAATATATAGTGTCTGTTATTTTAGTATTATTTAAGTACTATCATATTTATGATAGATTTGAATTAATATTTAGATTTTTTATTAATATTTTAAATTAGCTTTCATTTTTATATTTTCAGTTTTCATTTTAGTTAAAGTTTTAGTAATCTTTTCATGTGGTTTTGTCATTATACACACGCACGCACGCACGCACGCACGCACACACACACACACACACACACACACACACACACTTTCAAATGCTTTCAATCAACCTTGAGTTGGTGTTTTTGGTCCAGATTTGAAGTCACCTCTTGCAACATCTGAATTTAATTTAGTGCTCTTTTATAATTTCAAGTGGAACACATTTGATCTCATATTTGGAGTTATTTTCTCTCTTAATCCACTTATGTTATTATAAACTGAGACACAGGTGCTGTTTGAAACTGACTTCTCTGTTCGACCAGATTGTGCTGGGATTATTATAGCAATGATCTGATCTCAGTGTTCACATGAAAGCACTATTATAAACATTTCTTATTATTATCAATGTTGAAAACTGCTGCTTAATATTTTTGTGGAAATTGTGATGGATTTTTAAAGGATTCTTTGATGAATAGAAAGTTCAAAAGAACAGCATTTATTTGAAATATAAATCTTTTGTAACATTATGAATATCTTTACAAACACTTTTGATCAAATTAACGCATCCTTGCTGAATAAAAGTTTTAGTTTCTTTCAAAAACGATCTCACTGGCTGATTATTATATTTAATAATCAATGTTTTACAGTGATGCTGTTCAGGTGATTCATTGCTGAGTGATTTTTTTCCAGAGCTCAGCTGGAGGAACAGTTCCATACCTGGGCACGTACCTTACAGTATTGAACATGCTGGACACTGCCCTGCCAGACACTGTGGAGGTGAGGTTGGAATCATGTTTGTTTAGGAATGGCGGAGTGCTTGACTTTATTGACTTCACCTCGCAAAACCTCAGCAACTTTACCCAAGCAGAGAAAAACCCCAGAACACCCTAGCAGCCACATAATTGTGTGCTAAAATCACACAGGACACCCTAGCAACTACCTGGCAGCCAATCAGAAGGGTCGTAGTGACCATCCAAAACACCCTAGTAATCACCTAGCGACACCCTAGCAACACTCAGAGTACTGTAGCAGAGAATGTGATAAATAACACTCAGAACACCCTAGCAACCGCATAACTGTGTGCTGAAACACACACAAAACACACTAGCAACTACCTTGCAGCCAATTAGAAATGTTCTTGTGACCATCCAGAACACCCGAGAAACACTCAGTATACCATCGCAAAGAATGTGCTAAAAACATTCAGAACATCATAGTAACCACACAATTGTGTGCTAAAATCACACAAAACACCATAGCAACTACCTTGCATCCACTCAGAAATGTCCTTGTGACTATCCAGAACACCCTAGCAACAACCTATTAACACTCAGTGTACCCTAGCAGAGAATGTGATAAAAACCACTCAGAACACCCTAGCAGATGCATAACTGTGTGCTAAAACACACACAAAACACCCTAGCACCCCAGCCACCCAGAACACCATAGCAACACCCAGTATAGACCTTATGTACCCCCGCCCCTTTTCAGCGCTGCGCTCGTTGTCTTTTGACTTCCGGTCTGTATTTTCACAGCGATCTTGCATAGTTATGAATGAACGGCTCGTTTAAAAAAATTCCCGGTCGACATTTGTTAAGACATCTGCTTTACAATGCTTATGGTAAACATAAATGCTCATGATAACTTTCGTTAACTCTACAATAAGTAAATCCACTTCATCAGCTAATTACTCCTCAACAGCGATGCCATAGAAATATACAGAACGACCGCAAAAACGGAAGTTCAAAGACAATATTCTAAAGATGGCGGTGCCCTCGTTTCTCTGGTGCATAAGGTCTATAGCCTAGTAAAGAATGTGCTTAAAAAAACTCAGGATATCTTAGTAACCAAATAACTGTGTGCTAAAATCGAACAGAACACCCTAGCAAATGCCTGGGAATCATTCAGAAATGTCCTAGTGACCATCCACAACACCCTAGCAACACAATAGCAACAACCTAGCAACTCCCTGAATAACCTTGCAGAGAATGTGATAAATCCCAGAATACTCAGCAGAGAGCAGGACACCTCAGAACACCCTAGCAACTACATTGCAGCCACTGTTCTAGTGATTATCCAGAACACACTAGCAATCATCTAGCATCACCCTAGCAACACCCATAATGGCCTAGCGGAGAATGTGATAAAAACCACTCAGCACCCTAGCAGCTGCATAACTGTGTGCTAAAATCACACAGAACACCCTAGCAACTACCTTACAGCCATTTAGAAATGTCCTAATTACCATTCAAAACACCCTAGCAACACCATAGCAACAATCTAGCAACGCCCTAGCAACACACATAATACCCAAGCAGAAATTTGCTAAGAATATCATAGTAGCTGCATTACAGTGTGTACAGAACGGAACGCACAACACCCTAACAATGCTCCAGTGACCAGCCTGAACACCCTAGCAACCACATAGCAACTACAGAACAACCATATAAAACATCTTATCAGACACCTATATTAGCAATGCCCTGATGTTTGCATAACTCACATTTTCTTTTAAAAAATGTAAATGTAATTTTTCTCTTATCAGTTTTTAATTTGGTTTCACATGCAGAGCAATGTCATAATGTATCATTTTGATTATAATCTGTACATACTTTATTATCAACAGGGTGGCCTCATTCATTTTGAAAAGAGGAGACGGGTGAGTCCTTCTGTTTGTTTATCTTCTTAACTGTCTAATTAAATGTACCCAAAGCAGTCTTTGTCCAGATCTTGTTGTCATAGATTTGGTTAGAGCTCATTCTGAATAGACATGAAGTCCTCTTTAAAGCTTTGGTTTGACGTCGGTGCCGTAGAGATAGACTTGTGTTTAAAAAACACTCTCTTCGTCTGAAGGCAGACTGATATAAATCTCATGACTGATTATTTGTGCGGGGTGTGTTACATAACAGTCATGCTAACAGTCTTTGGCTTTGTTTCCTCTATTTCACTTTAATCTCTGGCTCTGTATATTGTTGCTATGCCTCTCATTTCTTGGGAATCTCTCCCGTTGTTTCACAGGAGTTTGAGATTTTAAGGCAGATCCGTCAGCTGCAGGCCTCGTGTTCTCGGTATGTTTTACCCCGTCATCCTCAGATCGCTGCCAGGCTACAGAGTCAGAAACTGCTGTCGGATCAGGAGAGGTGAGGCTCCAACACCTGAATCCTCTGAACTGAGTCATGATAGATTTACAAAAAGAGTTGGTAAATGTGTGGATCAAAATAAATACTATACTTTAGGTCCTTTTTTGAGGATATCAAAGTAATATTAATCTCAATGTCAATTTATTTGTATAGCACAACTGAAAACAAACAGACTGGGGATAACTGTGTTGTACAATAAACGCATATTAAGATGTAAATAAAATATATAAAAACAAAAATAATATAATTTAAAATACATATTTATACTGTAATTTAAATATGTTAAATGAAAACTAAGACAGAAAACGATAAACATCAGGATTAAGTATAATCCTAAACGTAAATAGCAAAACAGGACTAATAAAATAAATTAAAATAAGATAAAGGTAACACTTCATAATAAGGTTTCATTTTGTTAACATTAGTTAAATGCCTCACTTCTCTCTGGGACTTTTCCAAACTCCCTGAAAACTGCAGTTGTCAAGCCCCTCCTGAAAAAGAGTAATCTGGATAAGACCATATTAAACAACTATAGACGATCTCAAATCTTCCTTTCATAGGCAAGATCATTGAAAAAGTTGTCTTCAATCAGCTGAACAAATTCTTAAGCTCGAATGGATACTTTGACTACTTTCAATCTGGTTTCCGACCGCATCACAGCACAGAGACAGCGCTCATAAAGATAATAAACGATATTCGCTTAAATACTGATACAAGCAAATTATCAGTTCTAGTACTACTCGACCTCAGTGCTGCATTTGACACTGTCGATCACAACATCTTGACAGGCTGGAAAACTGGGTCGGGCTTTCTGGGATAGTCCTAAAATGGTTCAGGTCATACTTAGAAGGGAGAGGTTATTATGTGACTATAGGAGACCATAAGTCTGAGTGGACATCTATGACATGCGGAGTCCCTCAAGGCTCAATTCTTGCGCCACTCCTATTCAACCTGTACATGCTCCCAATGAGCCAAATAATGAGAAAGAACCAAATCTCTTACCACAGCTATGCAGACGATACACAGCTCTACTTAGCCCTATCGCCTAACGATTACAGCCCCATTGACTCCCTGTTCCAATGCATTGATGAAGTAAACAATTGGATGTGCCAAAACTTTCTTCAGTTAAACAAAGACAAAACTGAAGTCATTGCGTTTGGAAACAAAGATGAAGTCCTCAAGGTGAACGCTTACCTTCAGTCTAGGGGTCAAACAACTAAAAATCAAGTCAGGAATCTGGGTGTGTCTCTAGAGTCAGACCTTAGTTTCAGTAGTCATGTCAAAGCAATAACTAAATCAGCATACTATCATCTGAAAAATATTGCAAGAATTAGATGCTTTGTTTCCAGTCAAGACTTAGAGAAACTTGTGCATGCTTTCATCACCAGCAGGGTGGATTATTGAAATGGACTCCTCCCTGGCCTTCCTAAAAAGACTATAAGACAGTTGCTGCTCATACAGAACGCTGAGCAGAACCAGGACATATGAACACATCACACCAGTCCTCAGGTCTTTACACTGGCTGCCAGTTACATATAGAATTGATTTTAAAGTCTTATTACTGGTATATAAATCATTCAATGGCCTAGGACCTCAATACATTGCAGATATTCTCACTGAATATAAACCCAACAGATCACTCAGATCACTAGGATCACATCAGCTAGAAATACCAAGGGTACACTCTAAGCATGGTGAGTGTGCTTTTAGCTACTATGCCAGCCGTAACTGGAACCAGCTTCCAGAAGAGATCAGATGTGCTCCTACAGTAGTCACATTCAAATCCAGACTCAAAACACATCTGTTTAGCTGTGCATTTACTGAATGAGCACTGTGCCACTGCTCGTCCGACTGTTTGTACTGTATTTTATTTAATGTTTTAATTATTCTGATTTTATTTGATTATTTCTGTATTTTATCTTTTATTCTAAACTGTTTTAATTTTTCTGATTTCTTTTGTTTTAATTTCTTCTATGTAAAGCACTTTGAATTACCATTGTGTATGAAATGTGCTATATAAATAAACTTGCCTTGCCTTGCCTTGCCTTGCCTAATGTATTAACTAACATGCACTAACAATGAGCAATATATTTGTTACAGTATTTATTCATCTTTTTTAATGTTAGTTAACAAAAATCCAGCTGTTCATTGTTTGTTTATTTTAGTACAGTCCATTAAATAATGTAAAAACATACAAAATTTGATTTTAATAATGTATTAGTAAATGTTGTATGAACTAAGATTAATAAATGCTGTAGATAGAAGTGTTGATCATTATTAGTTCAGTAGTTAACTAATGTCTACTAATAAAACCTTACTGTAATGTGTTACCAATAAAATACAATAAATTGATAAATAAATACAATAAAATGTGTTTTGCAGCCTAAAGTTTGACAAAGGAGTATTGTAGCCGTAAAAATATTCTCATATAAAAATATGAGATCACTTCCTTTATCTTAATTATGCTTGTTGTGTCACTGTCCTCAGCTATGAACTTTCCAGACAGCTGGAGACTCCTCATGACACTTCTCCATCCAACAGCGGCTGGAGTCACCAAACTCTCACCAAAAAGCTCTCATCGTGAGTATCAGTTTGAACTCCATTTTTAACATGTGTCAGGGCGCAGATAGGATTTCTTGAGTTTGCTGCAATTATCCTATTAGCTGCAAGCTTTCATTAGCATAATAGAGTGTACAACAGAGATAATGTGACTTAACATAGCAAGAATTTATGTTTGCAGGCTCTTGTCAGGAAATGAGGGCTCCAGAAAGAACGCAGATCAGATCAGCGTGTCCTCGTCAGGATCCAGCAGCTCTGAAATTGAGGAATCATCGGTACTACACATACAATTATATATTTATTCATTTAGAAGCTTTTATTTTGCACTTGTGTATTCAGATCTTAGTAGAAACATTTGATTATACACACACACACACACACACACACACACGCCGCTATATATTGTGCATCCCTGGCCATTATCTGTGTTTCAAGGTCATCAAAACATTATCATCGTCACTGTTCGCTTCTAAGGTCTTGACCGTCTTTCACATCATATCCTGCAGACTCTAAAACTTTTTTCTTGTTTTTAATTTCACACCAATCTGACATTAATTTTCGCCACTTACATGACTCAAGCACGGCGTTAGAGAAGTCATCTCTGTCAGCAGTCATGCCCTCTGTAACTTTGCACTTTATTCAGTGCTGTACTGACGTCAGCACTCAAATGCTTCAAATTCTTGGAAATTTTGGTCCTAATCGCTTCCATGTAGTCCTTTGAAGTTGCTGAGACCAAAAATTCTGTTTCATTAAGTGTCAACAAAATATTGTATGCTCTTTCACAACATTACGTTTATGGATTTGTGTACTTGCATTCAGGCTACACTTTATCGGGAATCAAACCCATGATCGATTATATTCTACAAGGCTGATCTCATTTCATGTCCCTCATATGCTTTCATCCTTTTCACATACCGTAATTAAAAAATTTAAACTCAAATCAACATTTCATGTCCATTCATTTGTTTAGCCATATTGATATGGTATTATCATTCAGTCATTATATTGACTGTTTAGCTCACTTGGTATTTTCGTCTGTATCTAATAGTCCAAATTCCATTTGTACCAGTTCTGAACTGTTTCACACTTGAAAGAGATTGTTATGGTGCTGTTTATGGTGTCATATGACGTTGTCTTTTTTGAAACGGGCTCTAAAATGTGACTCTCTCCTTTCGTCTCTAGTCTATTTCCAGGTGCGTTCAGAACACGCCCGAGGTTTTTCCCTCGTCTTCCTCTCCTGATTCCTCTACCATGTCTAGTTCATCCTCCAGCTCTCAGCAGGACCTCAATCTTAATCCATCTTCCTCCTCCTCGTCTTCTTCAGCTTCAGCTAACCCTCACCTGGTCTCCTGCCACAAGCGCTCGTTCTCCATGACCACCCTGCCCTTCTACAACAGACAGGTGGATGACTCCTGCATCATCAGGGTCAGCGTGGAGTTCTGCAACAATGGCAACATGTACAAGAGCATTCTGGTAAGTTCTCGCCAATGGGACTATAGATTTTGTACAGTTAATTCCCGGCATGGGAGGCGTGCTGACAAGGACACTAAAGACCGCAGCTTCTTAAGGCCAGGGGAGTGAGGTTTACTTACTAGCTGGTAGGGGTTGCACAGACTAGTCAAGTAGTCAACTTTAATGCTCCGCCATGACGCTTTAAAAGGGATAGTTCACCCAAAAATGAAAATTAGCCCATGATTTACTCACCATCAAGTCTTCCTAGGTGTATATGACATTCTTCTTTCAGACGAATACAATCGGGAGTTATATTAAAAAATGTCCTGGCTCGTTCCTAGCTTTATAATGGCAGTGGATTATTTTGGCTAAGAAAAGCACCACTTAAACAGCCTTCAAAATTGAAGTAAGTTGTCGTAGAGATTACTTTTTACTCTGCAGCTAATGCATTACCAAAAATAAAAACAATGATGAAATGTTCTAGGTCATCGTATTATTATTAATTACTGAAAGCTTAAGAATGGCTTGAAGAAGAATGTTACTTATAGGTGCAATTTAGCATCTTTTATATTTGCTACTTAATCATAATCATCATCATCATCATCAAACGTATAATTACCAGGCTGGTATGTTGATTGTATGTTGATTGTTTGTGAAATACAACAAACAATAAAATGTTGTTGTGTTGTTGTGATATCACTACTAAAGATTGTGGACGATTGCAGTTCTTTATTTCTTAAAGAGTTCTGTAAATATTTAGCAGAAACTGGAGTGAATTCTGTTCTTTCTCAACTGGCTTGTATGTTTTTTTATAATCTCTTGCGCAGTTGACCAGTCAGGATAAGACGGCCCAGGTGATCCAGAGAGCTCTGCAAAAACACAACCTGGAGGATGTTAGTGAGCAGGATTTCACCCTTGTACAAGTCCTGGCCCAAGGCAGAGGTACTGAAAACTAGTTTAAATAAATTCAACTTGTCATTATTAAACTAGAGAAACTTTTGAATCCCACTATATGTTTATACTGTATGAAAACTATAAATGGAAGGTTTTTTGTGCACATGTGCAATACTCATCATTTGTATGCATGTTTTGTTGTAGAGTTGCATATTCCAGAAAAGGCCAATGTATTTTACGCCATGTCTACATCAGCCAACTATGACTTTGTTCTACGGCAATGCCCAAAAGGCCAACGGAAGCAACTCATACGCTCAGTTTCACTGTCATCAGGACGAGCAACGAAATAATCGCGATTTCTAGAGGATTCATATTTCCTGTGCAAACAGTTGATGAAGACACGTCATTCAGACACAAATGGAGATGTGTGAGATCGAAAACAAGTAATTTGAAGACAATAAAAGACTCTGGTCCACATTTCACCTTGGTTGGTGATGAAAACATGAGACGCTGTTCGCAAGCTCTTTAACTTCCATAGTGTGATGTATTTCTGGTTGAAACAGGATACTTCCTTAAGGAGAAGTTTTAGCAATTCATTTAATTGGATTTTGAAAGGTTAAAACATGAGGGTTTGGTGACATTATTACATTTTGATGTATAATTAATCTCATTATATAACATATAATGAGGAATAACATGCACTAATGAATCATGATACAATCAAGAACATTCTTAGATGAAAAGATTCTATATAGAACTTTAAAGGGTTCTGTTCTGTCAGGCACTTCATTTATAGAACATTTTATGGGTTCCCGTTATGGGATAATTTTATGGATTTACAGTAGTTTTAATGAATTAATTATGTTTTCATTTTATGACTTAAACAGCTTGTAAACATACCTTTTCACTGGAAATGAAGGAATTTCCCCTTATATAGAACCTTTTTGGCATAAAATGTTCTTTACAATTAAGTCAAGAACCTAAGGGTTCTATATGGAACCAGACTGAACCTTTTATTTTCTAAGAGTTTATATACAGTATATATATAAATTGTGCCAATTATGTTGACTTAAGGGCTTTGCAATGGAAAGACAAATATCACATGTTCAGTTTCATGAACTGATAACCCTGTAAATTGTTTTAAGTGACAAGAGACAGATAACAAACACTGCACCTTCTTGAATTCTTCGCATTCAGTGCAGTGATAATGGGATAAAGCAATGCGTTTCAATGACCTTCCGCTCTGTCATGAGACCGTCTAATAGATCCGCTGTATGATAATGCACCTACTTCGAATTGAAACACAATCGGACACCCAGAGGCCTGGAATGACACTTTTTCAATGTCTACACAGACTGCCTATGGTTAATACATCATCAGTTCACAGTGTTCCTTCTCATTAAACCATCATGATCGGGAAGACGAGCCGCTCCAACAGGTGCAGTGGCATTCCTGAGACACGCTTTCATGCTGTTGTCCACTGTTGTATGTGATTTCAGTCACATGTCATTTGATGAATTCATCAAATTTTTACAAAAATATTATTTCTGTCATTATTAAATGAGGCTGTGTGGCTGCACTACTGTACATTCTACTGATATTTTTACACCACTATGTCTTGTATCATCCTTTATCTGCACAAAATTCAGTAGCTTGACTCTCCACAATCAGTCTACTTTTACAGACTTATACTGTGCACGCTCTTGCAGTGTAAAATTAACAAGATAAATTATATTATCACTATATTATATTTAACATTATATTATATTATGTTTGAAATGTAGATATTTTAGTACTGCAATATTTATGTTAGTTTATGTTGTAAATTTTAGATTGAATGTTTTATATCTTGAAGACTTGACTAGGATTGGGATTTCGGTGACCTCAGCAGATCACATGAGAAATAAAGAAAATATGAACACAAATCTGAAAAAATGACTGTGATTGTTGAAGGAGTCTGTCATTTGAGTCTATGGCACACTTTGGCAGAAACCTGAAAGTGTTGGGTTTCCTACTACGCAGTCCAACACTTTTAGTATTTCTGACCCTGATGTAGGCCTACTGAATTATGGCCTGTGGACTTAAAATGGACTTGCTATAACCCTGTAACCTCTTGTGATTCCTCATTCCCAGACTTATACTTGTATAATAATAATGCAAAGAAAATGCATAAGAAAAAAAAAATACAATTATGAGATATAAAGTTGGAATTATGACTATATAAAGTCACTGTGGCATGAAAAATCGAATTCGTAACCTATTTGACTTATCATTTATATATTTTTAATGTCATAACATCGACTTTTATGTAAATTTTGACTTTATCTCATAATTATGACATAGTTAATTTTGAGTTTTTTTGTCATAATTATGACTTTTAATATTATAATTCACCTATTATTAAAAGCATAATTTTTTTTCGTATGTGGTGGGAAAGGGCTTTCATACTTAGGCCTATGTGTCAAGAACTGCGTTAGGCCTATTTAATGTTTTTTTTTCCAACATAGGTTTTAGAGAAGAGACAAAATTACTTTTAAAACGATGTACAGTACAATTACCAAAATTCCGGGGTGAATTAATTAAAAGACGCAATGGCAGGCAATGAGTAATTAAACGTTGGAGGACGTAATCGATTTCCACGTGATCTACAGTGATTAACGGGCCGCGATATTTTTTTTCACAGGATGGTAGGGGAAGACTTATGAATATTCATTAGGGAACTCATCCCTGATTGGTCTGAAGACCTACCCCCCTAACCCCGCCCCTAAACCTACCAGTCACTGGGGTTAAGACCAATCAGGGATGAGTTCCCTAATGAATATTCATGAGTCTTCCCCTACCATCCTGTGAAACAAAATATCGCTAACGAGCCTGGCTGACTGATTTAAAAGTTCTCGTGATGTTCACTGGTCTGTTTAAATGTGATTTGAAACTATTTTCAAAGCGACTCGGTGAGAGAATCAACGGATATTATAACAAATTGCAGCAAAAGCCTATCTGTCGTTTACTAGTTGTTTATTGAAAGCGAATTGTTAAATCGCGAGCATATCGTGGTGGTAAACCGTGGTTTAGTTAGTTAGGAGCGAGTATTTTAAAATTGAATGGCGGATACAGGACGGGCTTTACATGGTTAATGTGCCAAAGACTCGTGTAAGTAGGCTATTAAAAACAAAGTACCTTATAAACTTTGATAGTTTTTAAAGAACGGTCAAATGGTAGGCCATTTATTTGTTTTAACATTGTCAGGTCAAATAAAGACAGTGGAGGTGGACGGAAATAAGTCAGGATTGACAGGCAACATGGGTGGTGAGGAGGTGAGTGATTTGGATGCAAACATTGGATGTTTTCATTACCATGAACATTAAACTCTTAACTGCAGGGTTCCCATATTTATGCAAACCCCCCAGAAATCAAGAAGTTTCAAAGTTGTGACAAAGTCATGGGGAATTTCTGTACTCTAAATAACGTGCAATGCTTAGTAGGCCTATAAGTATTTAATTTGTAGGTCATCTCACATTTGCAGCGACTCTTTCTGCAGTTAGCCTACATCATCACGCCAGTAGGTGGCGACAGATGATTGTCTTTAAATAAATGATCGATCAGTTACATCACTGACAGCATTGACATAGAGTAAGAATCCTGACAATATTAATTTTACTGGTAATTCCTGTGCAAAGTGTGTACCTGTTATACGGTGACATAAAACAACAGAATAAATAAAATATATAAACATCACACACAAAAAAAAGTACTTTACTCTTGTCATATCAAAGGCAGACTGAAGTGAAAGGTAAATGAAATTTCACGTTTTGGCCACTAGATGCTAGAAAAAGCACAGCCTTAGGAGAACGTCAACATAATCAAACTCTTTTGTCATCTAGGTTTCTCTGTTGGACCTGTGCATATTTTCTGCTCACTTTGTACTAAAATAATATCTTATCCCAAACACATTGTGTCAGGGAAGTTTATTAACTTAATGGCAGAGGTGAGTAGAAGGTATTCAAACCAAATAGTGCAATACAAAAATCTAGAGAACAGAGAATCATTTGGTCATGTTCAGTGTGTCTGGGTGGAAACGCCTGACTCACTCTCTGGCAGGTCTGCGGGGTTTTCGGGCCAGACAAGAGCAGGTCCTGAGTCAGTGCAACAGGCGCTCAGTGGGTCGCAGCGTGGGAGCGGACAGGGATACGGAGCACCCCACGATTAATCAGACCCAGCCGCCTGACAGTTTTACTGTACACCGAAACTAAGCGACATGACATAACTAGATTGATGAAATCGAGCTTTACAGTGTTTCTTTGATCACCATTGGGGTGTTCTAGCTTGAATGCGCCACATTGTACGCTCTCAGTGTAGACAGACTGTTAAACTTGACTACACTTTAGTAAAGTTACAATCTAAACAGATTATTTTGATTGTCACTACTGATGTGTAATCTAATCTAATCTAAACCTTCGGTTGAATAAAAGGCGTCATAAATAACAATGTGACCACATACACCACTGTTCAAAAGCTTTGGGTCGGTAAGATTTTAATATTTTTGAAAGAAATCTTCTGCTCACCAAGGCATTTATTTTATCAAAAAAGACAGTTAAACTGTTATTTTGTGAAACTTTATTACAATTTAAAATAACTTTTCTATTTGAATCCATTGTAAAATGTAATTGATTCCTGTGATCAAAGCTGAATTCACTCCAGTCTTCAGTGTCACATGATCCTTCAGAAATCAATCAAATCAGAAATCAAAAAAACATTTCTGATCATTATCAATGTTGAAAACAGTTG
The DNA here is from genome assembly GCA_030578275.1 of Meda fulgida. Lineage (NCBI taxonomy): Eukaryota > Metazoa > Chordata > Actinopteri > Cypriniformes > Leuciscidae > Meda > Meda fulgida. Next base: position 33,353,733 of record CM060618.1, read on the forward strand.
TGCTGATTGATCAATATAATGCGTCCTTGCTGAATAAAAATGTTAATTTCTTTCCAAACAAAATCTGATCTCAAACTTCTGACCATGTATTTAAGATCTTGGGAGGACCAAATGTAATTTAAGAGCTAAAAACTACCGTCTGTTGTGACCATTCAAAATCAATTTGAACTCCCATTTATTTGTTTTACTGTATATTTGTCATATTTATCATTTGCATGCATTCAGAATGAAAGGGATTGACTTGCACGTTTGATTTCACCAACTGGAGCTGTCCAGAAAGAGCCGAAAGAAAGCAACTATAAAACACACAAATATTACAAGGTAAATGTGTTTTATGATGGTGCTAAAAACATGACTCAAGACTATTCCTGTAATCAATGTTTTGTTTTTCTTACCTGACACATTCTATTTTGAGAAAGTTATTTCTTTTCATAATGAAGCACGCGCAGACACAAACTCATGGATGCATGAATGTGATTAAGGGAGTGTACATGCAAACAAACACACACATACATTTACTCATGCTGTTACGTTTAAACACACCCACATTTCATACTTTTGTCGCACACCATTCAACAGGAACTCACACATGGACTCAAAACAGATGCAAGAGTAGAGAGTTAAAGCAGAACATCCTCAAGAGAATGGGCTGAATCACAGGGTGAGTCTCATGAACAATAAGTCCCCATGCAAGAACAAGCTTGTCACACACACACACACACACACACACAGTCTTCACGTGCACTTACTCTGACAGTACCACAGCTCACAAAAGGCTCAAATAAAAAAATCATATTGTTTCAAACATAATGCAAGTCTAATCCATACACCCTCGGTGATGTAAATATTTTCTTAATGTGTCCCATTACAGTCATGAGTAAAGCTTATAGGTTATAAACCTATATATAATGCACCTGTAACCCTGTTAGGCTGAAATTTCTGTTTGTATTGTAACCCTTTTTACCTGATTTTGCTTCTCTGTTTGCGATCAGGTTAGGTAAGGTCAGGTAAGCCGCTAAACTCGGGGGAAAGTTTTCTGTCCAGTGAACCAATAAGCAAATTCATTCAAACAATCAGTCCAAAACAGCACTAACGGTGTCCGTTTGGAGTCTCCAAGTGTCCTTTTTGGAAGGTCACATAAATTTATCTTGAAAAAGCTTGCAGAAAATAGTTTTGTGAGAATCACCCTTCAATCTGATGGGTTACTTTGCTGCATAGTACAGCCAATGATGACAAAATGAACGTGTTCAACAAGATAAATGTTGTTTAATCAATCAATTCACAGCCCTAATATATAATACATATTTTAGTTATTTTTTAATTCAAAACAATATATTTATAGTATATTGAATTGACACACATAGAATCAGAATGAGCTTAAATGCCAAGTATTCTGATTTTATGTTGCGTCACTTCAATATACATCTATTGTTTTGTATCAAAAAAGGTATCAACTTGGTCACAATTTATCGCAATACAAAAATGCAACAATATGTAGTGCGTATGGTTCAACCAAAATAAAACTTCTGTGTGAGTTTTCCGAGTTTCAAGTTTAACAGTACTACATTAAACTGCTATATATAATATATAATAATGCAATGGGGGAATATTTGTGGGTCCTGATAATGCCAAATGTCTTATGTTACCAGTAAAAAGTGGTCTACATTATTTTAAATATATCTAGCAGTGACAGAGTGCAAGCATATTCGTCTAAAATAATTCTGTATTTTCAGCTTCAGAATCATGAATGTTTTTATTCAGGTGTCATCATTGTCCTGTGCATTGGTTTATCAAGTCCATGCCTGTTCATTTACTCCCACATTGTAATTTCAAATTTACCATTTTAATCAACAGTACATTTTTTTGTTAACCTTTTACCTTATGTCTTGGGAGTATCGCAATAATATCGTATCGCAAGTTTAGTATCGTGATTTGTATCGAATCGTGACATGAGGGTATCGCTACATCCAACATATAATATTCACATATAATATTTAATTCTTGTGTGCCAGTGTTTACACTTTGTGGTGCTCACCAAAATGACTGACCCCTGTGATCAATTGTACTTGGCAATGTTGCAAAAGTTGCTGTAATCAGATCAGCATTTTGGCAAATATGAACAGCTGTAGTTCTGATGAAAACCAAAAATATAATACCATAGGGTTCGTACCCTGTTGTGGGAGTATTTCTTATCAGCTGGGTCTGATGCTCTTGTCATCATAGAGGGGAAGATGGATTATGCAAATTACTGGAAAATCTAAAACCTGCTCAAGATGGCTCTTCTTTCAACATGATGACACCGCCAAATCAACTATTAGGTGGCTGAAAGACAGGATGATAAATGTCCTTGAAATGTCTTGTCAGACTTAAAATCCTCTGGATCTGTGCATGGAATGATTAAACAAGGGCCGGGCAATGATCTCCATACTTTTCTGCTGAGCTTGGGAAGTTCTGTTTGGGGAAACCGGCAAATATTCCCCTACAAGGTGCATGTGCAAAATCAGTGAAGTATGAAAATGTGATTTACCAAACCGAAATTTTCTCAAAAGATACTTTTAACCAGTCGATCAATTCCCCATGGACAAAACCAAGCCCTGCTCTGCATTTTCTCTTGTTTGAGAAGCTGTTTCACTCGGATATACGTCACAATAGGGAAGCAGACTTCATATGTTAATATTAGCTATGATGAACACAACTATTATTCAGGAAACACCAGCATTGCTGTTGCATCTCAGGGTCGTGAGATCATATAGCTTTGGAGCTCAGCTGCTGCTGTGTTTATGCTATTTCTATCCCTCTTTGGGAAAAAACACTTGTTTTCTTTCCACCTCTATCCTTGCCATTCTCTCATTTGGATGATGGCTTAATGTATTTTCCGTGCTTTCATTTACCATGAGCGTGTGTGTGTGGAGGGGCTCCTTCGTCATTTGCTTACACTGGCAACTTGCTTGCACTCTCTCACACACACTTGCTAGCAGCACATGGCCTGAAGACGGCACACACTCTCCCTTCACGTGGTGACCCTTCTTTGTCTGCCTCTCTCAGCACACCTTCCTCTTTACTCTTTGTGTTTTTTTTTTTTTTTTATCAATGCTTTAGTTTCAGTGTCATCGTTTCTCGCTACCTACAGGGATTTATTTGACCTTCTTGTATCAACAATCCAATTTCAAACTAATCCGAACACTGTTATTCCTGATCGATTTGCCTTAGATTTGTAAGTGCATTTGAAAAAAAAAAAAAGAAAAAAGAAAAACGTTTACACTACACAGTGGTTAAGTTATTCTATATGCTGATTTTATTACTGGGGCTCAGTTATTAATGGTTCTTATTAATCTTAATAATGGTTCTCAGGTTTTGCTGCTATATATAATATTAGGGAAACTGTGATAACAGAGTAGACGGTGCATTTATTTGAAATGGAATAAGAGCATAAGACTCTAAACTATTCTAAATCAATTTCGGCTGGGGTTTTTTTCTTCACATGAATTATGTTTGAGATGTTAAGTGTTTTATTTTTAGTTGAAGTGAGTATAGTGCACGGTATTCAGCTACAGTATGTAGGTCACAGTCGAAATGTTGTGTAGTTACTTGTCTTGTCTGCGAAGATTTGTCTAACCAAACTAAGTGATCTTGTTCCTCTCTTAACCACATCATTGGGAATAAAATGCTTGTTCCCAATGTACTATTGTTTCCACACAGGACAAAAATAAATGGAATCTCCCTTGTGGGATGATGCAGTCTCTGTAATCTGCGTCCACCAAATGAGTCACATCTCCGGCTGCTTATGCTGGTCTGGACAGATATAAAACAAATAATCACCTTTATTTAGTATCTTTCAGATTTCCATCTCTTTCTCTCCGTTTTAATCGTCAGTGGATATCAATGTAACCAACACTCAAAAAATTTACAATTTAATTGATGTGCGCCAATGAAACACATTCAAACAAATTCTTAAACATTGTTTCATTGTGTGCAATTCATCTAAATGGTAACAATTTACAATAAAGTCTCATTAGTTAATGCATTAATTATAAACAATGAGCAACACATTTGTTGCATAACATTAGTTAATAAAAATACAGCTGTTCATTGTTGCTTCATGTCAGCTCAGATCCATTAAATAACATTAAGTGATACAATTTGATTTGAATAATGTATTAGTAAATGTAAAAACATTAAGATTAAGATTTAAAAAAAAAATGGAACCATGATTAAAAAGTGTTACCGTGGCTGAAAAAAAGCTGTCAATAGTCAATCTTTGATAAAATATTAATAATGTAGAAGTATAATGTAGTATTACTTTTAAAATTCATAGTATGTTGTGTGGTAGTGCAGGTATGCGGGAAATTCAAATTTAAATTCTGCTTCTCATTTTCATTGCATCTAGTAAGCATAACTAAACAAAGTCTACAACAAGACTTCAAATCTATTCAAAAACGTTTAGCTTAATTGCATGGAAATTATTTCCTTAAAGCTCTTTGAATGTTCTTTTTTAAGTACTTCAGATTTTTGACACTGACTGCTGTATTATTCCACAGTCTTTAAGTCTAAAACAAACACTGTGCTAATTTAACCCATAAGCCTGTTCAGAAGGCTTTGTTATGGATATGTTATGGAAATGTGATGTTTTTCTGCATAAAGCTTGTGTGACAAGGCCCTCTCGCTGTTGTAATCCAAGATTAAACACCCACTCACTTACACTTGCTCCCTCACTCACTCACTCACGCACTCACTCACACACACACACACACACACAAACACACCCTCAACCACTCACTCACTCACTCACTCACTCACTCACTCACTCAACCACTCACTAACTCACTCACTCAACCTCACACTCACTCACTCAACCTCACACTCACACACTTGCTCAACCACTCACTCACTCTCACTCACTCACCACTTCTCACTCAACCGCTCACTCAACCGCTCACTTACTCACTCACTCAACCAACCACTCACTCACTCACTCACTCTCCACTTCTCACTCACTCACTCACTCACTCACTCACTCACTCTCCACTTCTCAATCACGCTCACTCACTCAACCGCTCACTTACTCACTTACTCACTCAACCTCACACTCACACACTTGCTCAACCACTCACTCACTCACTTAACCGCTCACTCACTCACTCTCGCTCACTCACCACTTCTCACTCAACCGCTCACTCAACTGCTCACTTACTCACTTACTCAACCAACCACTCACTCACTCACTCACTCACTCACTCACTCACTCACTCTCCACTACTCACTAACTCACTCACTCACTCTCCACTTCTCAATCACTCTCACTCACTCAACCGCTCACTTACTCACTCACTCACTCACTCACTCGCTCACTCAACCACTCGCTCACTCAACCACTCGCTCATTCAACCGCTCACTCAACCGCTCACTCACTCACACTCACTCACTCACTCACTCACTCACTACTTCTCACTCACTCAACCAACCACTCACTCAACCACTCACTCACTCACTACTTCTCAATCACTCACTCACTCACTCAACCAACCACTCACTCAACCACTCACTCACTCACTCACTCAACCACTCACTCACTTACTCACTCAACCACTCACTCACTCAACCACTCACTCACTCTCACTCACTCACCACTTCTCTCTCACTCACTCACTCAACCTCACACTCACTCACTCACTCACCACTTCTCTCTCTCACTCAACTTCACACTCGCTCACTCACTCGCTCACTCACTCTCTCACTCACTCACCACTTCTCTCTCACTCACTCACTCAACTTCACACTCGCTCACTCACTCACTCACTCACTCACTCACTCAACCACCCAAACCTTTGCAAAGTACTGTGTGTGTTTCTGTGAGTGTGTATATACATATATATATATATCACACACACACACTACACAATGATTCATTTTGTTTAATATATTGCTATATATATAGTTTCAGGTCTCATTAGAAACATTTTTCACTCACTCACTCAACCGCTCACTCACTCTCACTCACTCACCACTTCTCACTCAACCGCTCACTCAACCACTCACTCACTCACTCACTCTCCACTTCTCACTCACTCACTCACTCACTCACTCACTCTCCACTTCTCAATCACTCTCACTCACTCAACCGCTCACTTACTCGCTTACTCACTCAACCTCACACTGACACACTTGCTCAACCACTCACTCACTCACTCAACCGCTCACTCACTCACTCACCACTTCTCACTTAACCGCTCACTCAACCGCTCACTTACTCACTTACTCAACCAACCACTCACTCACTCGCTCACTCGCTCACTCGCTCACTCTCCACTACTCACTCACTCACTCACTCACTCTCCACTTCTCAATCACTCTCACTCACTCAACCGCTCACTCACTCACTCACTCACTCACTCACTAAACCAACCACACTCGCTCACTCAACCACTCGCTCACTCAACCGCTCACTCACTCACATTCACTCAACCGCTCACTTACTCACTCACTCACTCACTCACTACTTCTCACTCACTCAACCAACCACTCCCTCAACCACTCACTCACTCACTCAACCGCTCACTCACCACTTCTCACTCACTCACCACTTCTCACTCAACCGCTCACTCAACCGCTCACTCAACCGCTCACTCAACCGCTCACTCAACCGCTCACTCACTCACTCACTCACTCAACCTCACATTCACTCACTCACTCACTCACTCACTCAACTTCACACTTGCTCAACCACTCACTCGCTCAACCACTCACTCGCTCAACCACTCACTCACTCACCCAACCACTCACTCACTCACCCACCCAACCACTCACTCACTCACTCACCCACCCACCCACTCACTCACTGACTCAACCACCCAAACTTTTGGAAAGTACTGTGTGTGTGTTTCTCTGTGTGTGTATATATATATATATATATATATCACACACACACACACACCACACAATGATTCATATTTTTTTAATATATTGCTATATATATATATAGTTTCAGGTCTCATTAGAAACATTTTTGAAAAAGTTCAAAACTCATTAGTAATCGTTGCTCCCGTCTCAACAACAGCTGATACATTCCCACTTCCCAACCCCCATCTCGACAAACATAGCTCCTCTATTCCCGCTGCCCCTCCCTGCAGTGCCCTTGGCAGTGTTCAAGGCCGTCAGGTCTTTACATAACCGCTCTGGCCTCCGATAAGTTGTTACAGTAACACATTTCTCTCTGGTGCATGTGAACTTGTTGTCACATGGGGACGGCTTAAGCCGTGTCCCTCCCTCAGGTGTTTGAATTCAGGAGGAAGCGGTTCGGCATGTAAACGAGGGCTGGCCGTGTAAGCCGACACCTCTTAGTGTTGGGCAGAGCCGGACGGAAGCCATTAATATAACCTCAAGGTCTTTCCCTCTCCCTTTCTGCTCTCTGGAGTGAAATGAGGTTACCGGGTTTTATTGTGAGGTTGTTTGACTTTGGATGCCGTTGAACAAAGGCATAAACAAAATCCGTAATATGTTTAAAATAGGGAGAGAAGTGATTTTTGGTTTAATTTTGTAATGTTGCCATGTCAGGCAAACATTAACTTCTCAGATCATCTAAGGTTATCAGTGGTACCCCTGCCTTTACAAAGTAAGCACACCAGCATTTCAACACAAATTCTCTGTCATTTCCAAATCATGTAGTTATTTTTTTTTTTTAAACTGTGAGAGACTTTTCCTTTTCCTTGATTGGAAGGTTGTGGTTTGCTATTGGTGGATCTCATGTGAGTGGCAGGTTGCCCCGCCCTCACACCAGTTAACACATTATCAGAGAAGAGATGAGCTGCAAGAGGGAGTGAAAGTTATTTTGATTAAAGATTATGAGGCACATGAATTTAAAAAATGGGTACCTGTCAGTCTGCAGGTTTTGACAAAATTGAGAACTTCTAAAGCTGTCTAATATCTATACTTCATAACATTGCCCAGTTTACAGTGGGGCAAAGTTTTAATATAGGTTATAGCTGTTTTTTTGTTGTTGTTTTTTTTGTTTTGTTTTTTGATATACCGTATCATCTGTCTTTTTGAACTGGGGCATGTTTGTTTACTAACCGAGTTTGTTACAAACCAAGGTCACAATTAGGTTAACATCCAGTCGCCAGCTTTTTTGGTTTCTTAGTTAACAATACTTCATGTAACACAACACCGCCGTGTCAACACGTGAAGTGTTTACATGTGTGAGTTAGAGGTGATTCACCTGATCCAGATATTTTAATATCTGTTACGGTAAACGATGAGATAATGTTTTGTGTGTTTCCCCTCAATCTTCTGTCATAGTCAAGTGTGTTTTGCAAACATAATGCTACACTTGGCTTATTTCATCATGACTTCACCTGATAGCGTTTATGGTTTGCATAAACTGTTTAAGCTGTCTCTTATCCATTATTTGGCTCTGAACACAGTTGTTGTTGTTATGAAATGGAGATAAGGCTTTGAGTTTAATTATTAACAAATCAAAGTCCGGGTGCGGCCAGAGATGAAAGTAGGTCAACAAGTACACTTGAGAGGAAAACTATTCAACCTGCAAGAAAACCTTGTCCCTTGGCCAGCCGCCATGTAAGCAAAGACACAGTGCTAAAAGATTCACGATTCTGTGAAATTAAATTGATAAATAGAATGCAAAAATCACCTTTGGAAAGCTCAATCGCCGGTGAATCACAATTGCTGTCTGTGATTACGTTTCCTTATACTTTGCAATTGTATATTTCCTCAAAGTTGTGTAATAATTCCCCTGAATTTCATCACAACATTAGCAATTTTATCGTCATCTGATATATCGTCATCTCGCTTGGACAACTTCTGCCACCTTTCCTCCAGGCCAGCCTTCGCCACCCCCTCTGCCCCCTGGTTATCTGATGTTCTCTGCGAACATCGTTCTAAACACAGGGGTGCAGAGAGGAAGTGGTGCAAATCGAAAGATCCTACTGACTGACCTTGGTCTTTATCAGTCCCTCCTCTCTTACTTCTCTGCTAATATCTCTACTGCTAAAATGACTTACTATAACAACAAAATTAACAATTTTTTACTTCTGACACTCGCATGCTTTTAAAACCTTCTCCTCTCTTCTCAACCCTCCACCTCCTCCTCCTTTATCAACCCTAACAGCGGACGATTTCACCACATTTTTCATAAAACAACCACCATCAGTGGCTAATTTACCAAACCACAAACTGACGCACACACACACACATTCTACCCTCCTCCTCTCTGCTTTCAGAGGCAGAAGTCTCCAAACAACTCCTTTCCAATCGCCCTACTACCTGTCCGCTTGATCCTATTGCCACTAATCTACTTCAAGCGATTTCTTCCTCAGTTGTACCCACACTCACGCACATTATAAACACCTCTCTTCACACTGGTACTTTTCCCACAGCATTTAAGCTTTCTGTGATTCAGAAACATTTTCCTATCACTGCTACACTGATGACACACTACTCTATCTCACAGAGCTACTTGTGGTCCCGGCCAACCCAACACTTCAACTTCAAATTCAACTTCTCCATTCAGCTAGGTTCATCATCCATAACTCCATCAAGGTCAGCCAGGAACCTTGGAGTTGTGATTGATGATCAATTGAACTTTACAGACCACATTGCTAGAACTGCCCGGTCCTGCAGAATTGCCTTATACAACATTAGGAGGAACAGGCTCTTCCTATCAGAGCATGCTACACAACTCCTTGTCCAATCACTTGTTCTGTCCAGACTGGACCATTGTAATGCTCTCTTCCAGCTTGCACTGTCAAACCTCTGCAACTGGTCCAGGAGCTGCAGCTAGAGAGGTTTTTAAAGACCCGAAGAGAGCACACGTTACTCCTCTAGTCTCCTCACAAAATTGCACTGGTTGCCACTCTCATCAAATTCAAGGCACTGATGCTCTGGCTCTGCTCCCTTTTACCTAAACTCATTACTCCAGACTTACGTTCCATCCAGAAACTTGCGCTCTGCAAGTGTACGTCGACTCGTGGTGCATCTCAGAGAGGCACAAAATCACTTTCTCTGACCTTTTCCTTGACTGTTCCCTGCTGGTGGAATGACCTGCCTAACTCAACCCGCGCTGCCGAGTCCGTAGCCATTTTCAAGAAACGGCTGAAGACGCATCTTTTTCGGCACTTTCTCTTCTATTCTATATCTATTATCTTTTTTTTTTTTTAAAGTACACATACATGCTTCTATTGTTCTCATTTGTATGTCGCTTTGGATAAAAGCATCTGCTAAATGAATAAATGTAAATAAATGAGGGAAGTTTAGAGGGAAGTCATTTATTCACATGAATTGCAGAATTTAAACAACAATATAATGAAGTTGGTAATGCAGGGCCTTAACCACTATAGACATTGAAGGGGACGCATCTCCCCAATAATTAGAAATGGCCAAATTGCCCAACCCCCTCACCCAATATTTGATATTCTTGATGCTGCTCTTCTCCATTATACACCATTCTGTTTCTTATTAGGATGATACAAAGTTTTAAGATACCTTTTCAGGCCCTCTGTTATGGCCTCGCCCACCGATCTGGTAACTCCCATTACTGTCCTGTCTGCCTCAGCGGTAAAACAGCGCTCGTCAATGCCAAAATGATTAAGATGGCCAATCAAATCAAAGAAAGCAGGTCTTACTGTTCACAGAAGATGAATGCAAATTCCAATGTTACAGTTTTGTTGGTTTGTTTGTGTGTTCAAGACATGGTTATGTGATAACATCGTCAATAATTAGCCAGGCGACTAATACAAAGTATTTGAAATAGTAATTTCAGCTGAAAATATTTATATACAGAACAAAATACAGCAATTGACCAATCATAATCAATTAATATTTTTTAGGATGCATTGAATAGAAAGGTTAAAATAACAGCATTTAAAAAAACTAGATATCTTTAGTATCAGAGCAAGTTTTGACTGATTACTGCCTATAGGACTGTAAAAGTGTGTGACACTTGTGAAAAAAAGTATGCTGGCTGGCCAACAATCAACTAATTTGAGTTGAATATTGTTTTTGTTGCTTGACACTAAGAAACAAACATTGTTATGTTATTTGATTGATACTGTGAAGTTGCTTTGATGCAATTTATATTGTGAAAAGCGCTATATAAATACACTTGACTTGACTTGACATCAGCAAAACTATCTTGAATAAAACAAGTGGTGTTGGATGTTGCAATATAAGAGCACATGTTTTGAATCCGCAAAACATGGAGTAAATTTCTACAGTATGTTGAGCTTCCTTGATGGCAAACAGATGGTACACGCAGATATGGAAGGATTTGGGCTGTTCTATGAATAGATCCATGTCTAGATCGTTTTTTTTTCTTCTGGTTGTTGTGTTTATGAATAAGAAAGATGTTCTTAGAAAATGCACAAATGATAAATGGAACCAGTTCTGAACAAGAAAAACCTCTCAGGCTGACGTGGCTCTGCAGAAATGCTTATTTTGCCCTTTCACCTATAAAGGAAGTACCACTTGTTTAGTCTGCTGCCTGAGCTCTCATTGCTTTCTCTTTATAAGCATGTGCTGCCTGTTTGAGTCCTGTTATGCTAAGCTAACGTCTTGCAGTGATTGACCTTTGACCTGTATGAAATGTCATCCTGTAGGCTGTAACATTAACGTTAACTCACAGTGACAGCTGTAGGATTAATAATGTATGCCAGGAGAGAATATGACGTAGAATATATGCATGGTCACTATTGTAGACTGCTGTTCATTATGTGCCTTTTCATCAAGAGTTGCACAATCTAGGGTGTTGCAAACACACAGAGCTTACAGTTTCTCTTTAGCCTTACATCTTTTCTTCATGTGCTCCATTGCCCCCCCCCCCCCTTTTTTTTTTCCAAATCTCTACAGGATATGAGTTGGACTCTGAAAAATCTGTAAAATGCAGGCAGTGATGAAAGAGACATTTAGAGAGCGTGAGAGAGATGCTCTATCGCCAAGCCTGCGGTGAACATAAGCATAGCTCAGAATCCTAAAACCACTCTGGTCTGCGTTTTGCCAAATTACTCTGTGTTCGCCAATTGGTTTTCCTACAAGGGTCGTCAAACCTGACCAGTACATATGCAATACATCTGCTTTAAAAATGGAAAATAAAACCCAGATTCCATTGGTTGTACATTTCAGCTAGAGGAAAAGTAATAATGTGGTTTTCCTGTACATACCTTTCCTTTTAGTGTTTCATTTCAGAGTACTTACTGTATATGTGCTGTGAGATTTTTGTGGTCTAAATTATTTCAACAGGCATTAATGCTTCCTGCATGTTTAAAATATCACGATAAGGTTCAAAAGAGAGAATTATAGTAGCTGTAGCTGTAAGCCATGTGCGATGAAGACTCGAGACTCATAAAACGAAGGCTGTCTGACATGACCAGCTGGGCCTCTCCTAAAACACCAGCTTTCACATTCCATCCTGAACACCGGAAAACATCCACCCATCCCTCATCCCTTCTTCCATGTCATGCACCCTGCATCCATTTCTTTCTGTCCTTCACTCTTTCAAGAAACACAGTTATTCTTTCCTTTAATTTGCATGTATATATTATATAATGTATGAATACACATTCATATATTATATTTATATGTCAACATTTTTGACATATTATGATTTTTCTATTCTTTTTTAAAGTAGTATCTCCTGCACACCAACGCTACACTTTTAAAATAAAAAATACAGTATAAATTGTGGAGTATAATTGTGGAGTATGATTTACAATTTAAAAAAATTAAAAATAAAGCTTTTGTTATTTACAAACTTCTTTCAAAAACATTAGAAAATATGAATTATTCCAAACTTTGTAGAGAGTGTGTGTGTCCTGATAAACCCTAATGTGAATATCCAAAGTCCTTGTGGGGACAACTACTTTTAAATTATAATAGATGTTTTTTTTGAAAATGTAGCCTAAAAAGGCAAAAAGTTTTCTGTGATGGGTAGGTTTAGGGTTAGGGGATATAATATACAGTTTGTACAGGATAAAAAAATCATCTCAAGTCCCCATAAAACATGGAAATCCAAGGTGTGGATATCTCGCATTTCACTGGTAATTTTATTGTTTCTTTTAAAATATACAACCAATATATTGCTGAAAAAAGAGTTAAAAATATTTAGTATTTGCATAAATACATTTTCTTTTAGGTTTATTTCATTTCATCTTAATGTCTTCATATTTATTTGTTAATTCGTCTAAAACGGGCCAATGTACATTAACATTAATATTCAAATAAATGTAAATGTACCCAAGTTATGTCTGTACAGGAGTTATGACAGTCCCTGTGCCTGATGTATCCACAACTGGAAATAGATTTTCTAGTTTTCTTGAAATGTTGTTTTCTTGGTTTTGTAATTCTTTGGCATTTGAAGATTTTAATGAAATATATTATCAATTAGAAAAATAAAAAATGAAGCTCAACTGTTCACAACATATAGCGTCATATTTTGCCTGAAAATACATAGTTTCACTGTACGAGGAGAAAATATCTCAAGGGCAAATAAATGTCAACACTGTGACAGATGACAAGATAACAAGTGCCCTGGGCCCTTTGGTGTGCCAGAAATTTGTTGTATTTCACAGAAAAGCGAGACGTGCTCCGCCTTAATGCACTCTAGGATTCCTAGAAAAACGAGAGCAGAGGGAGAAGGGAGGAATGAAAGAGGGAGATGGAACACAGAACGAATTGGAATGCCCATGTCTGCTGCTCGTTTGGCCACACCCCTTCTGTTGAGCTGCGTTATGACTGGCTGCCCTCTCGTTGCCATGACGAGTGGGTTCACTTGAGGTTCTGTGTTCGCAGAGGAGGTGACGGCCAGAATGGGAGGAGTTGACCTACATTCTGCTGGAGCCTCTGAACTGCCTAGGCAGTGTTGAATAAAAACATTTAACACGCCACACTAACGCTTATATGCACAAAGGCTGTGATCCAGATGGCTTTTGGAAAGTCTATTCAGGGCTTTTTAAGTGGGAACATCTTTTTAACAGGACAGCATATCACTCTGAAGGGTCCTTCAAAGTGACCATTACAGGAAGGTGTGCTTTCCGATCAAAACATTAAACAATCCCATAAGGCTTTTCACTGGAATCAAGCTTGAGTGTCATCGCTGTTTGCAAAATAAGATAACTATAAAATAGGGAATTGTGCTTATGTGTACTTGTGTAAACAAACAATATTGTGAAATGTCATTTACTCTCAGACTCTATGAACACAGTTTATGATTCCAATTTCCTTAGCCACTTTAGAGAATCTGCTTTAAAGTGTTATAGGAAAAACAATGTTCGTCAAATAACCCCTTCAAGAATTAAAAGGTTCAAAAACGCAGGGTCATGGGCTTTAACAAAAAAATAAAAAAATTAATAATAATAATAATATATATATATATATATATATATATATATATATATATATATATATATATATATATTATTATTATTATATTTTTTTTTGACTTTTTAATCTGACCTATATATACAGGTCCTTCTCAAAAAATTAGCATATTGTGATAAAGTTCATTATTTTCCATAATGTAATGACAAAAATTAAACTTTCATATGTTTTAGATTCATTGCACACCAACTGTTTTATTGTTTTAATACTGATGATTTTGGCATACAGCTCATGAAAACCCCAAATTCCTATCTCAAAAAATTAGCATATCATGAAAAGGTTCTCTAAACGAGCTATTAACCTAATCATCTGAATCAACTAATTAACTCTAAACACCTGCAAAAGATTCCTGAGGCTTTTAAAAACTCCCAGCCTGTTTCATTACTCAAAACCGCAATCATGGGTAAGACTGCCGACCTGACTGCTGTCCAGAAGGCCATCATTGACACCCTCAAGCAAGAGGGTAAGACACAGAAAGACATTTCTGAACAAATAGGCTGTTCCCAGAGTGCTGTATCAAGGCACCTCAGTGGGAAGTCTGTGGGAAGGAAAAAGTGTGGCAAAAAACGCTGCACAACGAGAAGAGGTGACCGGACCCTGAGGAAGATTGTGGAGAAGGACCGATTCCAGACCTTGGGGGACCTGCGGAAGCAGTGGACTGAGTCTGGAGTAGAAACATCCAGAGCCACCGTGCACAGGTGTGTGCAGGAAAAGGGCTACAGGTGCCGCATTCCCCAGTTCAAGCCACTTTTGAACCAGAAACAGCGGCAGAAGCGCCTGACCTGGGCTACAGAGAAGCAGCACTGGACTGTTGCTCAGTGGTTGCATGTCATCCGGAAATCAAGGTGCCAGAGTCTGGAGGAAGACTGGGGAGAAGGAAATGCCCAAATGCCTGAAGTCCAGTGTCAAGTACCCACAGTCAGTGATGGTCTGGGGTGCCATGTCAGCTGCTGGTGTTGGTCCACTGTGTTTTATCAAGGGCAGGGTCAGTGCAGCTAGCTATCAGGAGATTTTGGAGCACTTCATGCTTCCACCTGCTGAAAAGCTTTATGGAGATGAAGATTTCATTTTTCAGCACGACCTGGCACCTGCTCACAGTGCCAAAACCACTGGTAAATGGTTTACTGACCATGGTATTACTGTGCTCAATTGGCCTGCCAACTCTCCTGACCTGAACCCCATAGAGAATCTGTGGGATATTGTGAAGAGAAAGTTGAGAGACGCAAGACCCAACACTCTGGATGAGCTTAAGGCCGCTCTCGAAGCATCCTGGGCCTCCAGAACACCTCAGCAGTGCCACAGGCTGATTGCCTCCATGCCACGCCGCATTGAAGCAGTCATTTCTGCAAAAGGATTCCCGACCAAGTATTGAGTGCATAACTGAACATAATTACTTGAAGGTTGACTTTTTTTTGTATTAAAAACACTTCTTTTATTGGTCGGATGAAATATGCTAATTTTTTGAGAAGGACCTGTGTGTATATATATATATATATATACTCAAAAATATATATTTTAATCATGTGATTAAAAACTCACATTAAATTTAAATGACTTCTTAATTTTTTTAAATTCAAATTAAATAGGCTTCACTAAAATGTTGCTGTTAAATTTTTAAGTACAATGAACTTGGGTGCTTAAGTCATTTCAACCTAAATTACATTAAACTGACTTAAATGAGTTGAAGATTGCTTAACTTATTTTGATTTAAATAGTTAAAACATTGTAAAAACATATGTTGTCATAACTTATTGATCATACATACAATTTTTTTTGTGTAATTATATAAAGTATTTCTTACTTAAATAATTCGATTTTTTTTCCCTTGAGTTTGAGCTTTTTTTTATTTTTATTAGGCTCTCAATGTGGACATATCTTTGAAATCTTAATTGGAAGGGTTTCTGCTTCCAACACCCACAATCAAGTCAAGTGAAACTGAAAACTTAACTGAACCTTAAAATTATATGAAAACACAAAAATATGACCATAAATTGAAAAATGTAACCATAAAAAAGCCCAATAATATGCAAAAATGAACCGAACATGGGCTGAAAAAGAAAATATTGAATGAGATTTTAATAATAAAATATGTAATTATTTAAAAAATACATAATTTCTATTTAATCTACTAAATTATATTTATAATTATATATATAATTTAGGACGTGTTTGTGCTTGTTTAGCTTTGCAAATATTTACGAAGGAATTCAATCAGGAATGAATGCTGTCTGTCTGTCTCCTGCTTAAACACTCATCCTGTTCTGTGTAGCACCTGTTGATGTTTTAAAAAGTCATCATGACAGGAATGTTCCTTTACCAGCTGTTGTTCTGTGTAAGGTGTATGGTTTTCCTCATTCACACAGAACTCTGTCGGTTACTGGTCAGTCCGCATGTGCAAATCAAAACTGTGTAATACTAGAGAATATGAGTCAGACTTGTACAACAGTGTCAAGTTATAAAGGCACGGATAAACACAACTCAATAAGCTCTCTGTCCGCCATCCACGTTCCCTTTCCTCACGTGGGCCATCTGACCTAATTTCAGGATACAAATAGGAAAATGAAAACAAAAACAGCTGGAGTGATATTTCTACAGTAAACGCAGAACTCGCATGGGCACAAAGCCAGTTAGACTATTGAAAAGATGATCTCTGCTTCCTTATATGAGGCATTGTGCATATATAAACACAGACAATCTCTCTCTCACACACAGCATTCATCATGAGAGGCTTGCATTACTAAAAACTGACTGTGTTGTGCAATCTGTCTGAGCTGCTTGTATTTTATGGATATTTACTTACTGTATTACGTAAACCAAGCTAGAATGGGAAGAACAGCAAGGGTTTTTATCATTAACTTAGGCTTATTTAATGTAACTTAAGACTGCATTTGTTTCACATTTACATTATGCAAATAAAGACTGTCATGAAAAAGTAAACCCATAGCAGTTGAAACAGTGAATCATTCTCATCTAAATAAAACTCAATATAGCTGATCAGAAAAAAATAATTAAAAAAAATAACTAAACAAATAAAATAAATAAACTGTTTTAAAATAAAACATTAGCAATAAAAGTATTTTTTCAATATTTTATCACATGAACATGAAACCGTTATATGTACAGAAATTATGCTCAAATGAACCGCATGAAAAAAGTGATGTAAATGTAAATTAATACCTTGTTTTCATTTTGTTTAGTATATATATATATATATTTACAAGTTTGTATGTTAGATGCGATTAAATTAATACTGTTGTAAATTTTAACAGTATCTATTTTAACTCTGAACTTTGACTAAAAATCTTTAAACATCGATAACACTGTGATGAATTAAAAATACATATATATATATATATATATATATATATATATATATATATATATTTATTGCCTTGCATTTGTTTTGCACACTTTTTAGACCTTGTACTCAGCGTTTCTGTAAAACTAACTGAATAAAAACAAGTCAGAAGTGTACATGGTCCACTCATTACATATCATTATAGGAGGGATAAACGGGAAGGTGAAAAACAGAAGGTGGGGGGATGTTTTTGGCTTCAGGAAGGAAACCGAGCAGGACGAGATATAGTCCATGTTTATGTTTTGAATTTTATCCAAACACATAAAACCCGTTCCTCTCTCATATTAAACTCGTCTCTCTTAATCTCACGGCCTCATTGCCTCCTTTCTTTGTTATATTGTTATTAATGTACTGATACTTGCATAATGAGGAAAAAATTGTAGCCCAGTTTCCAGGCAGAGGCAGATTTTTTTTATTGCCATGTGTATCATGTTTGCAAACTGATAAAAAGATTGTGTTTTAATATACGACAAATATAGAACAGGATCGGTTTAACCAGCTTACCCAGTTTCTTTCTTTCACCTCACTACTGCTAGAGTTACTATTACATAAATCCATCTGCAAGTGCACAATAAATGTAAAAACAAATGCTTATGTTTTATAACAGAGGAAACATATGTATGTATATATAAGTTTCACGCCCTTTAAGAGCTCTACAAAAAGTATCGGACACTGCTAAAACATCTACTAGAATATAAATATATCTAATATAAAAACAATTTGTCAGAATACATTCTAAATGGCTGTTAATGGATAATACTGGGCCATGAAAACCAACCAAACCTTGATCCCTTGGTCTCCGTGACACACATCCGAAGCATATCCTGCACTACTGATTAACCATAAATGATTGATGATGGGCAGTTGTTTGTAATAGGGGTTGTAAAATATGATTTTGGGTCACAGATTGTGGAGTAAAACAGTCAGGTCAACAGTCAACAGGGAGTGCCGTGTGTGTGATCTGTGTGCATGATGACATGCTTGTGTTTGTCTGTGTGGGTGGAGGACACACTGCAGCAGGTCAGACGCTTTTGTTTAGTGTTTAGGTTTTGTCTTAGTTACATAAAAAGGCCTTTCAAAAACACATCAGCCCAAAATAAAAAGTATCATGTACTACCATTTTTCTTTGGACATTTACATGTACAGGTGTACTCTTTGAAGTACACTACACTAAATGTGGATATGAATATAGAAACTAACATCAATATGGTAATCGCTCACAATCAATCACACTCTTAGAAGAAAAGGTTCTATATAGAAGCTTAAAGGGTTCTGTTCTGTCTACCGGTTTGTTTTTCCAGCATGAAGGTAAGATCTTATGGATTAATGAATGAGCCGCTGGTTTTAAAATCTTTTCGGTCGACTGACATTTGTTATGACATCCGCTTCAAACATTACAATGCTCATCATAACGTTAGTTAACTTTAAGTAAGTGATTCCACTTCACCAGTTAATTACTCTTCAACAGCGATGCCATAGTGTGAGTGTGTGAATCCATGTGTGAGATGGAGAAAGTGGACTCATTTTGCACTGATGAATTTGCGCATCAAACGTGCATTTTTTTTTATCCCTGCATCAAAATCAACCTGAAGATTATTTAGAATAATAACTTTTAGATCCACCATTAACCACATGCAAACAATATGCAAACATTTGAGCCTAATGTTATTATAAATATATTATTATTATTAAATAAAAATAAATAAGTATTTGGAATTTAATAACTAAGTGACTATACAATGTCTAACTTATTTCTAGGTAGCAATTTTGAGCATTTTAGTTCCGTTTGGGGAACACAAACTTTATTAACAACAACTTTCACTCAGAAATGAAACTGCTTGTGAATTTCACAAATAATTACAGGGAAACAGCAAATAACGCATTGAATTAAAGTGAAATTTTGAAGTTGAAATAGTATTTCTAGTAAAACGTATTCCAATCATCTTTATTTACAACTTTACAAATCTTTTTTTAGTGTAGTTTTTGCATAAAAATGCAGCTGATTAGTTGAGTCTAGATCTACAGTGCATAATGGTGTTTATTTTATGATTTTCAGAATGAATGCCAGACTCAGCAGACTTGGCTTTCTGTGTGAACAAGCAAGCAATTTGCATTAATAAAATCTATAGTTTTATGTCAATTTTGTCTGTAGACTGAGCTTGCAGAGGGCGGTCAGATGGTGTTTCTGCAGACCTGTCCATGTGGAGGAAAGCTTACAGCGAGCCAATACCCAGTGCACAGAATTTCCGTTGTGCAATGGCACAAACACACAGCAGTGGCCCGATCCGTTGACCTCTCTCGGCAGTTACAAATAAACCAGGTAACTTGAGAAGACTGTTTTCCCTCAGCTTACCATCAGCTTTTCTCGACAGGACAGCCCAGCTTCTCTCTCTCTCTCTCTCTCTCTCTCTCTCTCTCTCTCTCTCTCTTTTCTGTTTTCCTACCAATACTTTCACTTCATGTCCATCACCATCTCTCTCTCTCTTTCTCTCATTCCTCCCTCCCTTCAGCGCTGACCTACTTTTCAACCGACCTGTTTATGCAAGCTTCCATGCGCTCCAGTCACAAAAAGAGGGACAAAGGGGAAGCCGAATCTATATAGGACTGTGCTACTGTTTCCACTGCTGTTGTTTGGGGAACATTACCTGCCGGCCCACCTCTATACGGACACTGCAATGGTGTTTCCAACCTCACAAAACAGGTTACGACACCGACTTCAAAGAAGTGATTATTAATAGCATGTAGTTCTGAGGCTGCTGGCATTGGTTGCATTGGCCTATTTCACGTGGCTCACTTTAGCGGCACATATTTCTTTCATTGCCCATATTATCAAACACTGTAATCCTATTTATTAACATGATCTTTTGCAATATAGGCTTTTATGAAACAACATACATAATTTGCACGAAGATTGAAAATAGTTTAGCCACAGTTTCGAGTTTGACTTGTTAATATATGCTAAGTATAATTTTATAATAAATATGTTTTGTAATGTAACTAACTAAAACCTCTATATTTAATGCATTCATATATTTTAATGTATATTATTTTAATGTATATTAGCATTATATTTCATATAATCATATATTATATGAAAGGCCATTGAAATCAATTTAAAATATACTCTATTGTTGTACAAAAGTTTGGGATCAGAAAGGACAAAATTGACAATGAAGACATTTATAATGTGACCAAACATTGCTATTTTGAATAAATGCTGTTCATTTGAACTTTGTTTATTAAAGAATCTTGAAAAACAATGTTTTTCACAAATTATTAAGCAGCACAAGTATTTTCAACATTAATAATAACCAGAAATGTTTCTTGAACATCAAATCATCATATTACCATGATTTCTGAAGGATCACTGAAGACTGGAGTAATGATGCTGAAAATGCAGCTTTGACCACAGGAATAAATTACATTTTACAATGTAATTTAAATGCACATAGAAAACAGTTATTTTACATGGTAATAATATTTCACAATATTACAGTTTTACTGTATTATTGATCAAATAAATACAGCCTTGGTGAGCAGAAAAGACTTCCTCAAGAATGTTCAAAAACGTAAAAAAAATCTCACCGACCCCAATACTTTTAATCTTTTAGTGTATGTGAAAAGATACAGATCTTTTTCCACAAAATAAAATGACGGTATCTATATATTATTTCATAGCCTTGCCTTGTCTTTCTAGTGAAGAAAACAGACCTTATCCTGGCCTCATCTACACAACAAGCCTTCATTGTAATGAGAGTGTTCTAGTTTTGTTGTCGCGCTGCTTGTTTTTAGTGTGGACCGGGTCAGGGTGTTTCCGATCAGACGGTGTGTCTCAGGAGAGATCTAAATCCCCTCAGCCCAATCCCTCATTCTCTCGCTGCCAGACTCATTATGTCAGCTCTGTGTTTGGGACCAGTCTCTCTGCTTCTGTCTGTCCTCACACACAGATTGTGTAACATTTTCCTTGTTGAAATATAATCAGATCAAGGGCTTCAGTTTTATTTGAGGACAATGGATTCAGAGAACACAAGTCAACGAGAGCTGTTCGATCGATTTGATACTTCTTTGATACTGGCAATGTATGTTTATTTCATTTAGCCAAAGTAAACCAGGACTCGGTAGTCCATTACTGAATACAAATTACATGATGAAAAGTGTGGTTCGTGACGACATTACACATTTTACGTAATAAAATCGGACTACTTTTTGATTACTTTTAGATCCTTTGACCTAATGTGTTTGAATAGGATAATCTTCATACTGGTATAAAAATACAAAGAAAAAGAATAATTTTTTTTTGAATGTGTTATCAACAACATGAAGTGCATTGCACATTACATTACATCAGGGTTTTGGTGAAGAAACTGCTAGAAGTTCGTAAGTTGATGAAAAATGAATTATGACTTAAGTAATTAATAAATTTAAAGTAGGCTAATAATTAAAACAAAAAATTAAATAAATAGTTTTGTATTTATTTAAAAAATAATTTGTTTCTATTTTTTAAATAATAAAAAGATTAAATATTTTATTTGTTTATGCTGTGTGCATGGCCTCCTAATTTTACATAGAATTATGTCCTTTACAAATGTATATAAGAAATAGGCTGTTTTAGAAAGGAACATTTAAAAGGAACAACAGAAGAATTATATGAATTAAATGAAAAATAATTTAAAATGTAATATAATCTAATTACAAGTATACAATTTTTGCTTATATATATATATATATATATATATATATATATATATATATATATATATATATATATATATATATATATATATATATATATATAGATATAAAGGTGTTGGCTTGGGAGGTGTCAACTAAAAACACCTGATAGATCTGCTGACCTGTGCATGTTCTCATCAGCAGGACAGGCTTTTATGTAAATTCATGCAACATGAACATGAAGGAACTAGGGAAATAATGGTGTAATTAAGTCTTTTCTACTGGTAGAGTCAACCAGAAAGGCCAAAATACAGATTGTATCCCGTTTGACTACATTGTTTGTATATGTTTATACAGCGCTTGTCTCAAATACACACATTGTGTTCTGCATATCATGTTACATTATGAGAAACTATCAATTTGCAACATGTACATATCAGTTCGCTGAACACATCTGCATAACATGTTTAAGCAGCACATCGAGTAACTAGGTCAGAGTTACATAAGTAACGTAAGCCAGCGGTAAAGCTAGATTGATGTGTGTCAGTGTGTCAGTATCTCATGATGTTCAACATTTCTGCCCTTTCGTAATGTTAAGCTAGAATAAAACAGGATATAGGACATTGAATCTTTCCTTTGTTTACTAATCTCTTTCAACTTGAGTGAAATCCTTTTTAGAAAGCAAACAATTATGTAATCTGGAGTCAATACATTTGATTCTATAAGGCTATAATTGCATGTTGCAAAATATAATGCAGTTATGTAATTATATAACTAAGAAGATACAGTATTAAAAAAAGGACAAATGCATGAATAATGGAACAACATTGTTTTTATTTTTTTTGTAAAATGTTTTAAATGCACCGAAACCTAGCACTGAATATTAGTGTTTTTACAATATGCATCTATTTCAAAGCAATACCATGGTTTACTCAATTACAGCAAACAAGCCTTCCTTGTTATTTCCACTTTCTTTTTTGATAAAACCATAAGAAATAATAATAAAAAAACATCAAACATCACTCAGTTTGAAACATACTCAAAGGACGAAGAGGGATATGGTGACATTGTGGTGAGCAATTACAAAATTACAGTAAACAGGAAGTAAAGACGCAGTTAGTGATAAAAAGGACAACACTTGGCCCCAAAAACATTTCAAAAAGCACAATACAGTGTAGTGAGAAAAAAACATTTTACATTTATACACAAATGCCATAAGTTAACATGACATGTAGACTTATTTTGAAAAATATTTAAGGGGAGTTGTGACTTAAATTGAGCTACCTGGAAAAAAAAACTTGAGGAGTGAGGTGTCAGTAAACCAGTTAAAGAGTGAAAAAACTGCAGTATCAGATAGCTTAATTGCTTAACTGGGGGCCTCAATGGCAAACGATCTGAGACATTATGCTAGTAATCATCCATTTTTTCTGATGTAAGCAGGGTGGAGCTTTCCTGTAAACCCCATGCCAATTAGAGCAAATCATTCACGTTCATAACCAGAGAGGAAGAGAAAGTTATTTTGGATAATGTCCAGAACAAAAATGGTTTCATATTTATCTTTCTTTATTCTAGGTTCACTCTATAATGTATCTATAACTCTATAATAATAAACGTTATGAACCAAATTGATGTTTTACATAAGTGGATGTACTAGTAAACAATAAATAAGAGGGCTACATAAAATGGAAGGTAAATGTAATTTTTAGGGTAGTTTTTATGTTTTAAACATCTGGAAAATACATATTACGATAAACAGTGTTTCAAGACTAGACATTTCAATTAGTTATAACAGCAATAAAAACATTTTAGTATCTATGCATGGGGATTGCATTAACCTGCAAATGTATCTGTAAAGGCTTTGGGGCATTTTGTCATTTTCCTATAAAAGGAGTTTCCAAAAAAATATATATTTGCAAATTGGTAAAGTAAAAAAAGGAGTTTATATTAAGTGGCACTGCAAACACTCTGATATTGTACAGTATTTTTGACAAGGAGAAATTCTTTAGTCGCTGAACTTTTTTTCATCTTTTTGTTTTCTTCTTAAAATATATTCATATATAATTTTTATATCACATTTTATACATACAAACCAAGTGCCTGATCAAGAAGGAGAAGTAGCTAGGCTGTTGAATGTGAGAAAGGTGATGGGGAGCACTTGTTAGAAATGCAGATAGAGGTAGGGAGCAGAGAGAGGTATGAAATTAAAGCCATGTTTCTTTGGTCAAGGGAACGTTCCCTGAATCTTCTGATGTTTGATATGTTTAAAAATGGTGCACAGCCATTTTCTTGTGGCCAAAAACTAAGAAAGGGGCACTTGAAATTGCCCATTTACATAGAAGAATCCGTTACAATGCCTCACAAATTGTAGATATTGTTATTGAATTGAATGAACTCTCATGTTGACATCTTGGTGGAGCACAGGAAATACGGGTAAGTGCGATCAATAGCATGTCGTCCTATTTCATTCGGTTATAAAAGTGCCACTGCAACCTTAAGAGGAAGTTAAACAAACAAACAAACCAAACCAATAAAAGGTAAGTCTATACATTATAGTACAATGCATCAAGTTCTGTCCTGATGTAGTTCTGGCAATGTCCACTTCTCTTATTCCTAGCCATACGAACAGGGAATCGGCGAAGGATAGAGGATGAAGGTAGGACCTCAAAGGGTTTAGTCTCTTGGGGGTTTATACCAAGACCTAAGTGACCCCTACGGTCTCCCATTCAGTCATGTCTCTTGTTGCAACTGTTATGCAAGCTGGATTCCTTCTTCCCACATTCGATGCTTCGAACCGAAGTGTTCTGCTTGCAAAACCCTGCATTCGACTGACCGCCAGATTGAGACAAGGCCAGGTAAGGGTGCTGAGGTAATGGTTGGAAATTAGCAGGTGGGGTCGTCGGCGAGTCTTGAGATGATGCTGTGCCCTCACTCTGAGCTCTGTGCTTCAGTCTCAATTTGTGGGGTAGGGCAGTGCCTTTGATTTCCGCTTGGCCATCTTTGCACTGGCTTGGTGAAAAGGAGCTCTGGGTCATGAATATGTGAGGGTGGTAGCTGCCTGTATCAGAGGAAGAGGGAGACTCATCATCTGTGGATCCCTCTTTATCAGAGCTGCGGGGATCCCCGTCACTTGAGGAAGTGTCCTTTCCTGAGTGAGCCTCATAGTATTCTTCTTGTCTCAAGCTTCCTTCGTAGGTCAGCACTGGTGGCTCGTCGTTTTCCTTGGGGCTATTTGAACAGTGGTACATCTGTGTTTCATCTCCATCCTCGGGTCTCACCAGAAGATTTGGGGCGGCAGCATCGGCCCTTTGTTGTTGAGCAATGTACGCTTGCCTTTCGGCGGCCTCTGTGTAGTCCTGAGGAGAGTCCAAAGTCTTCCTCTCTAGCCGTCTGGACACCTCTGCCAAGGTTTTTTCGGTTGGTTCCTCTGAAAGCTGGGTGAGGTTCTGCTGCTCTTTTGGAATCATTTCCTGAGTTTCTACAGAATACGAGGCACTGCTAGAACGATATAAGATGACACTTCTTTGAGCAGATTGTGGCATGTCAGAACTTTCAACCGTCTCCTGGTGTTGTTGCTTCTGTTGGTTGGCTGAATAACCTTGCTCAAAAGTCCGCTGGTGAAGAACTGCTGGTAGTCTAGAATGAATGTTGAACATGAACTGTGCGGTGGTGCTATTGACAATGTCCATCTCTAGACCTATCCCTTCCTGCTTGATGTCATATGCCATTGGCTCTGGGCTGTCCCGAGAGGAGCCATCGGACATATCAGAGAGGGAACCTCGTGGGGAGTACTTCGTCAATTTCAAATGCCCATCCCCTCGAACAGACTGCTCTGTTTCAGAAGAATCAGAGTTTATCATCATCTGAGAAACACTGGAGTAACCATTAGGGTAGAAGCAACTGGAGGAAGAGGATGATGATGAGTTGCCC
Source organism: Meda fulgida (assembly GCA_030578275.1). Taxonomy (NCBI): domain Eukaryota; kingdom Metazoa; phylum Chordata; class Actinopteri; order Cypriniformes; family Leuciscidae; genus Meda; species Meda fulgida. The sequence continues at coordinate 33,380,071 of CM060618.1, forward strand.
CCAGAAGTTCCATTGACTGTTCCACCAATCTGCTGACTCTTTTCCATGTAGGAGGCTGTACTTATCAGACCAAACCTGAGCTTAAGCTGTAAAAGTTCAGTTTTTAGGCGTACATTCTCATCGTTCAGTGCCATAACCCTGTTCTCAAGGATCATGTCATTAAAGCGTCGCTTCTCCCGGGAACGCTTGGCTGCCTCGTTGTTCTTACGTCGCTTTTCCCAGTAGGATGCATCCTTTTTCTCATCTGAGATAAATTCACGCTTGCGTCGACAGCTCATGTTGTTTGACTTTGGTTTGAGAAGGCGGCTCTGGCGAGGGTTGCTTTGAGGTGAATGGAGAAGATCGCTGTAGTCTGAAAAGCTGTCTGTGTTCTCTAAGGTATTGCTAGAACTGGAATTTGTTGAGATTTGTAAGTTCAAACTTTCCATCCTCGGCTTCACCACTGATAATGGAAATTAATTAAGAAATGGGGATGGGGGAAAGGTGGTTACAAGATTCCCTGTAGGATATCCTGATGTACAGTAGACTGGAGAATCTTTAAGTAGCTGGATCAGAAAATACTTTATGAGGTGTTTTAGCTTCTGAAAAGCTGAACCTCATTGATTTTGTTGATTTGAATTGCAAGGAAATAGTCCTTGATGATCAAGTGTCCAGGTTGGCTAAGAATAGCAAGAACAGGTGCACTTTATTATGAGTCTCCTGCATTTAACAAACCCGGAGAGTTCCTCGGTGAGTAAAATCTTTTACTCTCTTGCTACACAATGTTGGTCAAAGCCAAACGAGGGGCAAAAAAGTACAGAGAAGGTGGCCAAAACTGCTTAAAAGATTCGGACCCCCTTTTTATTTATCACTTTTGTTTCTTTATGTAACAGGGCTCTATCATGCCACAGAGATGTGTCCCAGTGCCTTGGGCGTGTTGAAGGATATAGGTCACTCGGTCTGCCCCAGCTTGCCAGCCTCTTGGGGAGGGGTGCTGCTGCTCTCAAAGCCTCCAGCTGGCTTTTCGACGAAAGGCTGCAAACATAAAAGAGAAAAGAAAGACAAATTTGTTAATTATCGAAAGCTGAAGCAATTCATAGTTTGCCTTTAGGCACTTAAAGAAAACTTTCAATTTGTTGTAGTTTTTCATTTTAAATTCAACTCTCCACACTTCTCTGCATGGCTGGGTAATCAGAAGAGGAATGTTCAGCTCTGCCTTTGTCAAATTTACTTGCTTCATCTACTCAACCTTGACGACTACAGAATGTTTTCTGTTACCCAGTAACCACTGTCTGACCTGCTAACCCCCCCTATTGATTTTTCTGTCTGCGACCCTTGACCTTACCTCACTGACTAGACATTAGACTCTTGTGATTCAAAGGGACCACGGCTAAGAATGCTGTCAGTGATTATTTTGGTCATGGAGGACCAACGGCTAAAAAACTGACCTAAAATTAGTTTCCTAGTTCAGCATCACCCTTTGTACAGAATTCCAGTAAGAGAATTCCATCCATGTGTTCCGCAAACATGACTACACATATGGTAAACATTAGCAATGAACACATGATTTGTTTTAACATTTTGAAACCTTATCCAGTATTACATCATCTTCTCAGAGGAAATCAGTGCAAGAGGTTTCGGATTTTGAAACATTAACATAAAACGTTACAACACATCTCCTCTTGGCTGCACAGCCCGAGGAGCCTAGTGCTTCAATGTGCAATGAGGCCCAGGAACCAAATTCAAAAACATTTACACATCTTTTAATGACTATTCACTTAAAGGCTTTCAAGGAAAACATTTGAGCTAAAAATGAGAAGCCAAGAAAACCTCATAACAATAATTACTATAATGGGAGATAAACCGAGGTCAGGCAAAAGACAAGTCCGGTTTTATGATCTGGGGATTGGGAGCTTTGCAATATAGGTCAGGCCTTTCTGGAAAAAAGGGGAGCCAAGGGAACATTCCATCAACATGAGTTCAGATCCAGGGGAGGTAACTGTTTCATCCATTTAAAAGTGAGCACTAATGGTCTCCAGTGATGATTAACTCAGCAGCCAGTGGGTAATTCCACATTTGCTGCAATCCTATCATGACCTAAACTGAGCCACAACTCCCGTTGCAATGTCAGGATATTGTTGTTCAACTAAAAGTGTCTGATATTACTTTTTTCTACAAGTTTGCTCAGTTTTGCTGCAAATATCTGGTCCAAGTATCCCAGTAATATTGTACTCAAAAGGCCAATTTATGAGGCCACTGTTCTCTAATAATACAAGAATAAATATAAAGTGAACTATCACAATTTGTAGTTGAGAGTAAAAGCATTATATTTTAAAGGAGAGAAACAAGTATTTAAGACTATATCTAAAACGGCACAATGACTCCGTAGCAATAAGTATGACATCTGCATCAGAAAATACACACAAATGTGGTGTAATCTGTGATCTGGCTGCCCTTTTTATGGGTTATGGTCTCCTCATCCCAGACATCTGAGGGAACATTACGTAACTCGAGACAGCTTAAGCCTCTTCTGATGGCTTCAATCAACACTTTCTGGTTTAGTCTAGTAATGCATAATGAAAATGGCCTGTGACGTTTCCTCCCCTAATTATTGTACGATATGAATAATATATAATATATCAATAAAGTGCACTGTTAATGAAATGTTAATTGTTAAACAGGTACATTTATGGTCATTTAGGTAAGGCGCAAAGCTAAAAGAGACTCCCTCCCTGAGTGACCCACTAACCTAGAAACTGGGCGGTTAGCAAGAAAAAACTGGCTCTTTTCCCTTGTGTTCAAATACAGGTCGGGAGTGCAACAGGCATCACAAGAGAGATAAAGTCAGAAAGGGTATTGAAGTGTTTGCTAAAAATAGAGAGGTGAGGGATGGATTGAGGATAAACTAAATGAACTATGAGGAAAAAAGAGAATACAAGGAAAAAAGGTGTTTGGATGCTTGCTTTTTATTGAATGCCAGCTACACAAACACAGAGGAGCTTTCCAAGACACCCTAACAAAAGAAAAAAATCCATCAGGGATAAGTGCCAATTTCCGAATTATCTGGGAAAACAGAAAGACTGAATCAAATGTAAACAAATTTCTTAATATTGACACAGTATTCAGAGTTGTCCCAGGATGTTTGCATTATCTTTGTATTATACAATGAAACATACTGTAATTCTTGAGAATAAATCACTTGATTTAGTTCTTTTTAGTGATTCAGTCAAATCGACTGCTGAGTCAGACTGAGCACAGGATTCATGTATTGGGATCAATCAGACAACTCATTCTCTCACTGAATCAGTTCAGATTACTCAGAAATGCCAATCCTTATTTCAGGCTTACAATGAGCAGATCACTGTTACTGTTACATGCATTTTTCGAATGCAACTGAAATAAATGGTATTTAATTTAAATAGAAATGTAATTATTATAAATGTAAATGCTACTGTGCCTCCTTCAAACTGGAGAAAAGGAAGAGGCTATGAATAAAAAGAGTAAGTGGATGAGTTATTTACTGTCAACCACACCCATGAGTCATTAAAAAGTATGTATCTCCTCGCATTAACAACAATGCAACTAATAATTGAAATCTTACATTACCAACAATCAAACCATCATAAAAACTCTGACATGACACACCTGTCTATCTGTTATTCAAAACTGCTATTATTTATCATGTGACATGAATTAATAAAATAATTTCTAATAACCCGCTTCACTGGATGACATGCAATTAGATCAACTTAAAACTGCAATGGGCCAATAAAACTCACTTTAACTCTTGCCCTATATATAGGACATGGGTTATATTTGCGCTTTCATCAGGGAAGAAATAGCATGTCTGGCCCACTGTAGACTTAACTTGGGCGAGGCCTGGAAACTATAATTCAGCTCAAATGTTTCATGTGTTGCCTTACAGCCGTTTCAGTAATGGAAATAATGCGTGAAGGCGGGGAGCTGGATTTCATTGTGGCCATGTAATTGACCCTGGGGCGGAATGTAATATTCGGCACGTGGGATGGGAGCTCTTTTTTTTTTTTTTGTCTTTATCTTTTCCAGTAGGAGGAGGGCAGGCCTTGGACAAGCAGGAGGAGTTCCAGGCCAACTCTATAAACACACTCATATCATCCTCTATTGAAAAAATTTAAATGCTTTGACCGAGTCCATGTGTTTCACCAGTCACATGTGCTCTCTTGCCCCACAAAACTAAACGGTAATTCGCCTCTCCCTGTTAGCCACATCGGCACAATAACGACACGCCTCATCCCTACCTTCTTTTTCTTTCACCAGAAGAAATCTTGAGAAATCCACAGAGTGTTTATAGCTTAAAGAGGTCAGTAAACTTGGTCACACTCAAACACCATAAACCAAGAATGTCACTGCACGTAACAAATATGCTTTCATCTGTAGCAATCTGAAAGATTTATCTGCACAATTTAACAATTAGAGAACTGGCACTACCAATGTTCTTTTTATTTTAGTTTTTGTTTTTTATATTGTTGCTAAAGCAGTTCCCAATATGCAAGATTTAGCTGCACGGATCAGTAAACTGGCAGAAGCTTTGTTCTTTGTTATGGCAGACGAGGGTTGCTTTCTCCAGGTTTATGACCTACATTCTGCGCTGGCACATAAAGCAGTTCGTCTTATGCCCCCTGATGCTTTAAAGACCCTGTATTTTTGTTCTTTTATTTAGACTTCTCATTTCTCTCCATTATGTAACTCTTTACACAAAGACTGCATTATGTCAGAAGAAAAAGGCAAGATGTCAAGCAATCTCACATCCACAAATTTTAGGCTGATCATGCATGCCATATGGTGCATGTTTTCTTACTAATATATATATGTGATGCAAGAGCTTGGTATAAAACATTATATTATGCATGCTATTAGAAGCATAGACCGGGTGTCATCAGGGGAAAAAAAAATTGTGTCTTAACCTTATATTAGCCTACTAATGTAGATTGTACAGTATAAACATGTAATCAAAGATAAGGACCTCGGTAAATCAGTTTACATCCAGGTACAGGGAACTCTCTGATGAATAACAATAGAATAAAGTTTAAGTACATCCTATATACAAATACCATGCGGGGATTAGGTGATCTGACCACGATAAATACAACAGTAACCACAATAAATACAACAGTAACCACAAAAGTTACTAGATAACAGCTATCGCTTGCTTACCGGCAGAAAATGCCCTTAAATATTAAAGAATTCGCACAATGTGTACCAAAATTAAATCTTAATGCATATCACTAAATTAAACGCGAGTTTAGTGCAAGCATTGCATGTTTCCGAATTGTAGTTGAGCATTTACATTTTACATGCAAGGAAGTTACATTTGGTTGCCAACTGGTTTGCTCCTGTCTGAATACCAGGAAAGAGTTAACAAGTTTGACTCCTCTAACGTAAACACCCGCGTTAACCTTTACCGAACACGGCTACACGTGACAGCGATAAGTGTGTCCGGGATTTTTCCTCCCAAACCGCCGCATTAACCTCCTAACCCAATTGGATTGAACGCTTTCATTAGGATGTCATTGTCGAACATTACTCAATAACATATAATATCAAGGCATTTCCGGCGATGTAATGAAATTGTTTGTTGGTGTTTTATCAAAATCATAAGCGGTGCGCCCAGCTGAACTAACTGTAACTCTAACTGTAAAAAACTGCCCTTTTTTATTTTTTAAATGCACTTACCAATCATAAAATAGGGTAGGCTAATATCATCACTAACCCTAAATAACCAATGATTCTGAAAACTTGTGTGCATGGTGAATGATTGTGCATGGGCAACATTTAAAATATGTTATGGGCATCAAGTGCTATAAATGTCCAGTCAACAGTCGCGAGGGGTCCTAGCCTCGCCTTAACATTGCGAACACGCACACTGAGCAACATCCCAATCTGTAACGAGCATGCGTAAACACACTAAACATAAACTAATGAATTCATCTGGGTGTGAGCTTGAGCCGTTGCATCACAAATATAATTCTCTGATTATTTCCAGTCATCTAATTTCATAGCCGCGTAAAATAACCGCAAGATCACGCAGAAGCATCAGCCATGCGCGCATCTAAAAGCAGTAAAGCAAACGTACCTTTTGTGGCTTTTGTGTGTGTATCCAAATATTTGGCGCCCGATGGTTATTATTAGTCTCTTTGTATCAGCCTCAAAGACTTGAATGGGAAGGCGAGGTGATCCACACACACGCACTACACGCCGTGTCCTGAACGCATGGATTCCGCAGCCCGTGTGTTTTTGCCCTGGTTCCTTGTGTTGTGTTGGCGAGGCGCTCCAGTATCCTGCCGCTAGCTGCTTCTGTTTAGAAATGTATGTTAGTAGGTCAGCGGTTGCATAACAGGACGCTTCGGGTGCCTCGTCACGTTTTGTTACTCTCTTTTACCCCCACCTCCGTTCCTCCCTCATCCATCCGAGAGCCTGTGAGTGCATAACTGGGAGGGATCAGGGCATCAGGCAGTCCGCCCGACCTACTCTCGGATATAGGACGGTGATATTCCTAATAAGATTGACATGTAGGCTAGAAAACCATGTAGCTGTTAATTAAGGTTGCATGCTACTTTCCACTTCCACTATTGCATATGTTAAAAATGTAATCGGGAAATTGCACATAACAATCCTTTACATTTTTAATTGATTTTTTTTCCTCTCCAGATTTTTTGTTACTAAACAAATACAAGCATATGCAATTTCATTGACCCAATTTGCCATGAACAGAACGGCTGATTTTATTTAGCTGCATGTCTGGGTGAAGACTATTTTAGGATAAATAATTTGTACAGTAGCTATGTTAAGAAATGTCTGGGTCAAATTTTACCACGAAATCATAATAAAACAAATAGAAAATGTTTTGCAAGAATATAAAGGCCATTTTGAAGAGTACTAAGATATCTTGTGTCACTATTTTTAGGACAATTTTAGGACAATTTATTACCCACAATTACTGTAATGCATCCTGAGTACGTAAATAAAACAAATTATTTTACCATGATTTCCACTTTATAGATTTTGTAACATTATGATATTGAGAATTTTTTTTTTTTTTGTCGAATATGATAATGAAAATGTAGTATTTTTTTTTTTTTTTTTTAGGACTGGCCAGGAAAGTATTGCCTCACTTTTCCAAAATTCTGAATCCACCTCATGCTCCTTGGATTTTTTTATTCTTTTTTCTCAGTGATGGAAGTCACAAACACAATAGTATTGTAATGATGACCTTGAACTTGGCCCACTGTCCCCTCCCCCCATACCTTCCTGCCTTCATCCCCCAATCCCACCCCTCCCGCGTCGTCTGGAGGAGGTTTCCATGGCAACCGTCGCGCTACCCCCTAACCCCAGGCCCAGTCTCCCTTTGACTGGCAGAGTGATGAAGATCTGTCAGTCAGGGGTCAGTGGATTAGTGGAACGGGGCTGTCCAGGAGGGGAAATTAACTGGGAAGCAGGGATATTTGGAAGTGAAGAGGGCTCATAAACACTGAAGCTCAAGAAAAGCTTTTTGTCAGTCCAGCTCTTTAAATAGACTCTCGCAGCTATTTATATCTTCTTACGTCACCAGAAAGGTCTCAGAGGAGCTCAGTTCTCAGGGGATTTGGGTATTTTTGGTGTCAGGTGTTTATTCTGAGTAAAGAAAGTACAGGGAAATGTCAAGGTGTAATTTGACCTTGAATCAGGTGATGTTGTCATCTGTGTGTCATTCTGTCATTCAGTTCAGTTAATACCTGCATGTTGAGTGCGTATGCGCTGACTGGAAATACAAAATTATTTGCTGACCTCTTGTGGATTGTGCTAGAGTTGCAACAACAAATGTGTGACATTATAGACCTGTAAAATATATATACTGTATATTGAAAAATAAGAGTTACAGAAGAAAATAAATATAATTTAATTATAGAAAAATATATTTGTTGCTTTTGAGTGGCTGTAAATAAGATTTATTTCATTTTTATTCAGGAAACCATTAATTAATTATTATATAACCCCCCTTTAATTGTTGTGCATGCTTCATTTTTACAGATCATTTTACCCAACAATCTTTTAAGAAACATAGTGAACATGCATATCTCAATCCACAGCACATGTACAATATATATTTATTGAATAAGGAATCCGTAAAAAAAAATAGCTTTCTCTCGAACAACATCTGAGCTGGTATATTGAGACATCTAAGATGTCATTGCCTCCAGGGTTTTGCTTATCACTGTTAAATCTTGATGAATGCTAAGAAGAGGTGATTGTCTGTCAGTTTTGCTTATGTGTACATGTCAAAGCGTGTCCATCTGGCTGATTCTGGGAATTTGACTAATTCAGAGACAGTTCTCATAACCGAATGCAAGAGAATTTGAAGTTTCAAAAGAACATTACTGGTGAAACCTCAGCTGGTTGTCCCTCAAGACAATCACACACACACACACACACACACACACACACACACACACACACACACACACACACACACACACACACACACACACACACACACACACACACACACACACACACACACACACACACACACACACACACACACTTACACTTTGTATTCCAGGATGACATTGTCAAGATTCATCAGGCTCACAAATTGTGAGTAGACTGTAAAGAGGGTAGACTTTACAAAATGCTTGATTCTTGCATTTTCAATACAAGATCTTGACCAAAAAATGATGCACCTCTTGATGGAGGTCAATGCAGCATCAATGCAAGAGTCCAGCACTCTGTAAAGTCTCCTCCAGCACATCCCAAAGACTTTCAGTGAATTCAAGGTCTGGACTCAGAGGTGCCAATTCATGTGTGAAAATTATTCTTCATGTTCCCTCACAACCATTATTACGCAATTTGAGCCAGATGAATCATTGTCATCCTGAAATATGGCCACAATGCATCTTCCAACATGAAGGAAGTTTAAGAAATGAAAAGCTACACACTCCATCAATTAGGGTTAGAAGAACTGTTGCCAAATATATAACATGCTAAAAACATGATAATCACTGCAATAATGATCTAATCATTTGCCTATTTAAATCCAAATAAGCCTTTTTTTTTGGCCGGGCAGGGTGTATCTGTATATATATATATATATATATACAGTATATTTATATGTATGTGTGTGTGTGTGTGTATATATATATATATATATATATATATATATATATCAACCACAGAGGTTAATATATTAAGCTAATCTTGTTTAATAACAGATGCACAAGAGAACAGTTCAAATATTTATTGAGACAAACATATAATGTATATTTACTGTACAAATACACAAGAACTCACAAGACAACAGAAATTTCACCATCAAAATACAAGTAACAGTGTAGTTCAAATTACAATATCCTTATCTGGACAACGGCAGATAAGTGATCTGTATGAAAAAAATATAAAGGATGCAGTCATTCAGTGCTGAGTTGCTACTGGTTCATGACAGTAAACAAATGATTCCACTATTTGCCTCTTCCTGGTGTTTCCCGTTCTGCTTTAATCAGGATATATGTGGCGAAACACTTCATTCATGATCCCTCAGCAGTCACAGTATAAATGTGTCAAACCACAGGAGGAACATTACAGTGTGAAGACTATCAGGCTCACGGCGTATCTCATCTCACTGACACAGGTGTTGGCACGAAATAAATGAATGACGTTACGACAGAGGAGGCTATGCTTCATTTTACACGTGACAGACAGTTCTGTGTGTGCAGACATTGTTTTACCGCCTGAGGTGTTTTTGAGCAAGATCACAGTGTTGGCAAAAGGAGGAACTGAACGAATTGAGGTGAGGTGTTGTAGTTGACGTGTCCCGATGCCACTGGAATGCTCTTGCACAGTCCTGAATGATAGTTCAAGGAAAAGGGGTTAAAAAAAAATCATTATCCACCTTATTTTTAACATAAGAGCCATTTGTAGCTTGAATGTGCGAGGTTTCTGTTGTCATTCACTTCCAGTTCTTTTAGCTGTACAAAAACAGTCCGTTATGCTGCTTGTTTTCTGTACATGTGAATCTTCTATGTATTTACCTATAGCTGCTAATGAATCAGAAATTTCACACATTCACGGAAAATAGTTATCAAAATAAGGTGGATATGCAAGGTCCGTTTGGTTATGACCGAGTGTGAAGAGGTAGTGATACACATGCTGCTTTCTTTCAGTTCATGATCTATTGATGTTCATGAGTTCGACTGTAAATATTTGTTGTCCAATTTGCTCAAACTTTTACAATGTCTTAATTCGTTTTGGTGAGCAACTGCTCGGAAAAGAGCTTTTTGAGCTGGGCCACTTCCTCGCTGAGAGAGCTGAGCTGAGATTTGAGCATGCTGTTTTCGGCCTGGTATTGCGATTCGTTCGGGTTCATGTTGTGGCTGTAATTTCTGTGCTGCAGCTGCTGTGGCGGTGGTGAGACTTTTCGGGTGTCTTCTCCCTCCTGCTGTGTCCAGTAACCCGCTCCTTCGCTTGTACCCGAAAGGCTGTGAACTCTGGGCAGCACGGAACTTTGCCGTTCTCCAAGATTGTCGCATTCGGCGCCGCCCGGAGACTTAAACCTCAGCTTGTGCGGAAGGCTCTTCAAACTATCCACGTGTCCCATTGCTAAAACATCAGTTGGAGAGTGATGGGACTCATAGCTAAGCTCATCTGCTTGATGCGGTGACAACTTTCCATGGTCACTCAGTCTGTCCTCAAAAAAGACGGGACTACCGACACTGGACCCACTAGGCGTGGAGAAACCCGAATCTTCTGACACACTGCTTGTATCTCTGATGCTTCGCCCAGATTGTGGACCACTTTGAGCATTGGACAACATTGGACCCGCATGGTGAGCGCCATCCCCACGTGGAAGGTAGTAATGCGGCGCTGAAGGATGTGGGACGCATGATCCTGTCGTGAGTGGAAGTATGGAGGCATTCGAGGGATCTTTAATGAGGCCGAAGCGGAATTTCAGTGCAAGCAGTTCTGCTCGTAACCTGGCGTTCTCCTCGAGCAAACCCAGCACGCGGTTTTCCAGCACCATGTCATTGACGCGCCGTTTCTCACGAGAACGCTTCGCTGCTTCGTTGTTTTTCTTGCGCTTGTCCCAGTAGCCCTCATCCTTCTTCTCATGAGGAATGAACTCCCGCTTACGTCTCGCAGAGTTGGCGCTGGCTGAAGCAACCTCTTCGCGTTTGAGCGCCGACGTTCGGCCCAGAAGCGAGCGTGCGAGCAAACTGTTGGACGTCAGGATGGACACGGCTTCATCAGTGAAAGACATTGTGCTGCTGGGAGCAGCCACATTTAAACCCATCAAGCCAGTGCTGGTGGAGGGTTCAATAGCCTTCAAAACTCCAGCGTTCTGCTCTCTCATCTCCTGGGATGATTCTTCAAACATCTTGAAGTTATTTATTTTTCTCAATTGCAGTGTTAAAAGTCTCTGTTGTGTTTCTGAGAGTGTGGTTTTCAGGTCAATTTCAGATGTTATTGACACAGCCGTGGCTCCACCTGGTGGCAGAAAGAACACAAGGACTGTTATGTAAGATCAGTTACAACACAATGTTATGTAACTTCATAACCTCCCAGTGGCAAAGCACAGTATGTGCTACACCGCATAATATATCAGATTAACAACTGAACAGTTATATAGCCATCTTACGCAAAGTGACGTCAACAAATGAACATTTGCACGTATCAAGTTGGGCATCACACTCACATTTCTTTACATAAAACAGTATTTTTAACAACAGTAAGCAGCTATGTAAACCAGAAGTGCCTCCTCTAAGAATTCCTGTGTTGACCTATTTGCAGAGCAGCTTGTGCGTGAGTCTTATCTTCTTCCTGTCCCAGTGAGTCACTTTCATTATGAAATCCTGCCTTAACACGCTTTCTGTTACATTGGTACAGATTTAAAAAAAAAAAAAAAAAAAAATATATATATATATATATATATATATATATATATATATATATATATATATATATATATATATATAGGGTTACATTTCTTTTAAGATGTCACTGTTATAGTGTAATTCTATATTTAAGTAGGCCTACTGAGTAATATTAATTAACAACACGTGCTTAGGGTTAGGTTAGGATTAGGTTGAGGGTTAGTTGCATGTAATTATGTGCATAATTTACTGTTATTACTATGGTACATGTTACATGTAACAAGGACACTGTAAAATAAAGTGTTTCCAAAAATAGTTTAATTTACAGAAAGCTATATGTTAAGAACTCCTATAAAAATAAGGAACAAATTAAGAAACCCTGAATCAATGGACTAAACATAATTCGATTAATTGTAAGGAGCCAAATAAAAAGATGTAGGCTACTAATTTTTTTTTTTTACTTATCATATCCAAAGCCTCCCGCACTAGAATTCCATAAAGTTAACATCCCATTATCGAAATTCTTACTTCTTCAAAAAAGAAATCCATCTTAAGTTGGTTTGGAAGATGTTAGCTGGTTTCTAACTGGTCTAAATGGTCCAAGTCATCTTTGGACCAGTAATGATACAGTGATAGCATAACTTACATTTGGACCATTAATGATAGGCTAACCTACTACATCATTTGATGTGTCCCAAAACACCGGAACAGGATTTTCCAACTAACATTCCCAAAATCTATAATTTGTCCATATTAAACATTTAGACATAATCTAGGCCAAAAAAAGGAATAAAACTAATAGAGCACAAGTCATAGCCTACAACTTTTAATAAATGGCAGGAACTGTATGTGCTATAGATTATACACAAAAATAAACGTATCTTAAAACATATGAAATGTAAACCATAAAATTACAAAAACGGATTTTACCATTATAAATCGCCGCGTGGCTATTCTGTTCAAACGGTCTTCAGTTGAAATCGTTTTTAGTGACTCAAGATCCGCAGAGAATCTGGTTCTTGTTTCTCCTCAGAAGCGGTTTCGCTCGTCGCCGGATAAAGTCAAACACACTGTTCGCGCCGTTCAACCGTTCAGCGTCTGTTCCGCCTGCAACGCGCGCGGCCCCTATTTGTGCCTTTGCTTGATGAGGTTCAGTCGAGGACGCTCCATTACCCCGGCTGAACCACATGTGTGTGTGTGTGTGTGTGTGTGTATGAACGGACCGCCCAACTCCGTATGCACACAGGACACTCCTCTTTTCTCTAATCTCTCCCTCGTTACAGTTTTCGTCAGAATAATCTTGTCGAAAGCATTAAGTAATATTGCTCAATCTCCCCCCGCCCTGTTCACTCTCCTCTCGTGTCCTTAAAACCGACAGTTGGCCTCAATAAAGGTACGGAAACTATATTTAGACCAGTGATGCGCGACCCAGCTGCCCTTTTTCAAGATGGCAAAAAGGAGGTTAATGCCACAACAAGCTATAAAACACTTATAATGTTGGTTTGATACAAAAACTTAGTTGCTTTGCAAAGTTTGTAAACTTAGTTGCTTTAACACAGTGTTATGCAATGGGTAACACTATCAAGAAGTGAAAACCACCCAGTGCCATATATAGCTATATATCAAAGTCTGCCACTGTCACTACATGGTACTGCCCCAGTACTAGGAATTTTGGTTGAAGTGACCTAGTAAATCTGCAATATAGATCTTTTTTTTTGTCCTTCAAATTTGTTTTCTTCAATCTTATTGACCCTGATATACCTCACACTCACGCACTGTTCAGACAGTTTGTGCTTACACAACAGCTCTTTCTAGCACTGAAAAACTGGAGGGAGAGCAAAACCGACAGCATGCATGTTTGTGTTGCATGCCGTGAGGAACAGCAGTATGTTCATCTTGCTGAAACAAACAAACAACCCCGCTAATTATAGCATGGCCCTGTCTTAAAGCAGTGTGTAACCTCTTGCTCTTCGAAAAGCCACAGTGTTTTCACACTGCATTAGAGTGATCAGATCAACTTAGGGCCATCTACTGTCGCAACTGACACTATGGGGCAGATTTTTACATGAAAATGTATTGTATAGCTTATGCTTGGCATGGCCTAATCTGGGCAATGTACTCATGTAAAGATGCATTTTTTTGTTCTACCAAACTGTTTATTATAACAACAAGCTGACTAATACTTGACTAAGGCCATCACTAAAACACTTTGGCGCCATATGACCTCTTTGGTATCAGAAAGAACACATGGGATTTCCATACAAACTCCAATTTTGGTGACGAACATGAATCTATAAATCCATTCACTCACCCAATAAAACTGTTGTGATTAAATAATTTTAACTCCAAAATGTCATGTCTTTCCAAACCTCTATACTTTTCTTCTTCTTTTTTCTTCTTCTGTGGACCAATAGATGTTTGGTAGAATGTCCAAAACACTGAAATTAAATAGTTTCTGTTTTTTTAAGCTAAAAAAAACCCCAAAACACTATTAATCTATTAAAATCAGAGGTAAATGATATGAATAAAAATGTTGTTGAACCACCTAACCCTGGTTTTAAGCCTAAAATCGTCAAACTTTAAACTTGTTTGACAAATCTTTAAACAAATCTGTTTGGTTGTTTGCAATGTTGTTTCAAGATCAACAAAATATGCTAAATGCAACTATAAATTATTAAGATTATAAGATTATAACAATTTACATCATGAATTTCAGTAAAGCTATTTACACAGTTTTACCTTTTGTATACGGAATGCATACAGTAAATACATATTAGTTGGCATTTTGTAAGTTAACATTATTATCCAGTGCTATTATGATTAAACTCCTATAAATGTTCTGTGTTGATGCTAAAACATATTCATTTTGTACTCCTCATGTTATGATAAACTTGAATGTTTCCCTGTGGCCACGGTTGACTATCATTTGCCCAATAACAACAGAGTTGTCCAGGCAGAAAAACTTGGGGAAAGGGCACCTATCTAACACTGTGGTACAGTGAGACCAGTAAATGAGTTACAGTCTCCTTAAATAACCTTTAACCGCATTACATTCACATTTTACAATTGCAATTCATATTTAATCTCTATGACATGACAAAATTAAGTTTTTACCTTTTAATTGGTTAGTTATGCAAGTGTTTAAATGCTAAAAGTGCTTGTTCATTTCTAAACACTTTGGTCTTCATGAAAATGTTGATACCAAGAATTCTTGAAAGAACAATCTGTTATTTAAGTAAAAGCTGGCTGTTCCACGAATTCTGTCTCTTTGTTTGTGTGTATGACTGTGTGTTTGAGCTGTAGCAGATGCCCTGAGTTAATCCAGACTGGCTCAGGCTTTAACACATTGACACACTTAGCTGCTTAACCTCAGTCTACCCTTCAAACGAACCGGGTAAACAAACACACGGGCAGTGGCGCAAGAGGTGCGCGGAACGGTCGAGGCATGGCACACACGCTCTGCTTAAGCATATATGTGAAGACTCTTATTGATCCAGGTCATCGCAGAAACAGGTCCAGATGTAGCGACTCCATTTGACATGACATTCCAGTCTGGTTATGCATTAACTCATCGCATATAAAGAAGAGGGTCTGCATATAGCAACATGTTCCTGAGCAGATAGTTAGATAAGTTATGTTAAACAAGTAGAAGGCCTCTACTCGAAGTCTTGTGTTTGTTAATTGTGGAAAATGATCAGTTTATTTAGCTAAAAAAAATTTTTAAAAGCCCACTGAAGTGCCTTGAAACGTGCAGCTTTGTATGATGCGTTGATTGCATTTCCACTGAAACATGAAGCTAAGGTTGGACATATTTAAGGCTCCTCCTCTTTTTTCAAATAGCCAATAGCGTTCAGTTTACCTCACAGAAGTCGTACTTGACAGCAGCATGGAAGTGAATCCGAGCGTTGAAGATACGTTGGATTCAATAGTAGAGGTGTGAATAAATTCAGACCATTTCATTCATTCAAAGGGTAACTACACCCCTGGTCAGAGCCTGACTCCACCCATTGGCAATATTTGAAAAATGCTGGAAAACCTGAGACCTCTCTCTGTAGGCAAGGGCGTGGTTAGCTGGCACCCTCTTATGTCACAGGGCACCACAACTTCCAATAGGAAAATTCAATAGCCACTGTTCAATCTGAAGAGGGCAGCACTTATATATTGTAGAATTGAAACACTTTATACCCAAATGTCAAAAAAAAAATTGAATCAATGAAAAGCGTTAATAAAGCCCCAGTCTTACAGATCATTAACTAAGAAAAGTTGTTTTAGGGTTTAGTTACACTTTAATCAACGTACAGTTGGCAAATTTAATAAATCTCAAGGGTTTGAGCAACCGAACACCCATATCTCCTACCCATATTGCTCTGTGAAGTGTCAACGGTCACTTTGGCCAGGGAGTATGCAGAAGTAGAATGGAAGTTCATGTTAGTAAAGTATCAGTGATATCGTTATTCTGTATATTGTACGAGATTAATAGTGTTTACAGCTTAGAATAGGCGTAATCCTCCATCTTCAACAGGCTTTCAAATCTGCCGGCAGTCACAAGTAATCTCGCCCTTGCATTCGTCACGGTGCCACTGACTGTAAAAGCGCAAAAGGCGAAGCTTGAATTTGCAGGTATGTCCCTCTTTGGCTAATGTATTTTCAAGATGGAGGCACAACATGGCTGCCGCCATTCGAGCGACTAGTATTCTGAATGGCAGATTTTATGCTTACGAGAATACTTGATTAGTTGGTGGAAGTAATTACACATGAATGAGCACATACAATTTTGAAAGAACAAAGTGTTTTTTTTTGCTAAGAATCAACTTAAAAAAATGACACAGTGTAGCTTTAAGAATTCATCAATGAAGTGTTCTAGGCCAGCTCTGAGATGAATCACAACTTAAAAGCAAAAATAAGTTCTTTTTGAAGCAAAATTTTTAAATCAGGCTATGAAGCAATACCCATTCCATGAAACACTGCAAATGATGTAATCACATAAAAAACAATTGTGCAAAATACAAAAGCTTTGACTTGTCTTGAAAAGGCGGTTGCTAACATGTGGTTAAATGGGCTACAGAGGTTGTCGGGACATTAAACACGATGAACGGGTAAACTCACTCACTAGTCTCGCTCTTGCAAACTTTTGAACTTGCAGGGAAAATGGTCTGTAAATAAGCGGTGACCTTGAAGTCATGCTATAGTTTGTTTATAGCCTATGTTTAGCTTTTGACATTTGGCGATTAAATTTAGGCTTCAGAATTCATACAAGTTGTGATCAAATTGTGAAGATTATCATGATGAACAAAACATGCAAGTATCATAAACTTTTGCTGGCCACAGAGCTTATTTTCTGCAAAAATCAGAAAGCTAATGGAAACATCCTATTGGGTTTTTATCGAGGGAACCAGGGTGATGCAAACTTCTGGGTTGACATTTAAACACGTCATCACTGCAGAGCTCTATAGGCATAAGTGTAGGAACTCCATTACGCCATTCACAATGGTGGGTGGACGCAGACGCGTTATTTGGCACAATTTTGGCTAGTAAACATTTTAAAACAAAATCACCTGATAGATATTTCTTGAGGCTTTATGTTATTGTTTAAATTTAGAATTTCTCTATGGAGAAAATGAATGGATTTTTTTTTTCATTCAGAACTGTTTTGCTCTATAGACCTTATGTAGAGTTAACAGTTATCATGAGCATTGTAATGTATGAAGCGGATATAACAAATGTTAGTCGATCGGGAAGATTTTAAAACCAGCGGTTCATTCATAAATCTGTAAGATCATAGTGGTATGACCTTATATATAAGATTATAGTGATGATAAAAAATCTTGCAACAAATACAATCAACACATACAAACATATGCACTTTCATCCAAATTGTGACAAATGACATAAATAAATGGTTCTCTCTCTCTCTCTCTCTCTCTCTCTCTCACACACACACACACACACACACACACACACACACACACACACACACACACACACACACACACACACACACATTACATTATTATCTCAGTTTATGTAACACCTTTAAAGCAATTGCTTTAATTCAGCTTGACACTGAAAGGCAGTGTGAACTTCTATTGTTCTCGGAAGAAAGTGTGAATCTCTGACTGTTTTCTTCTCTTTGTATAAGGATCTGAACTTTGAAATATGTATAAATAATAAGTGTCTATACACTTTAGCTGCAGTATGCACAGTACAGTATGTGCTGATGTCTGGTTTAAAGAGTGGGCAGAGAGGTATTTATAGGAGCATGTACCCTATATTTTTTAATTGATGAGCATTCTCTGCAGGGCTTGGGTTGCATTTCTCAGGCTATGAATAGAATCTGACTCACTTGTGTTTTGCTTGTACAAGAGAGTCTCAGTTCATCTCTTTTCTTTCGTGTCCACAAATACATTAAAATGCTTTCACTTAATCCTCAGGCACTTAACACTGTACCCTTTAACACTATATCATCTCATACACTCACACAAAAATGATCAAACAATATGCTAAAAAGCATTTGAAATCAATATATGTATTTCATCAGAAAAAAATTCTGATGAAATCCCCCCCCCCCCCCCCCCCCCCCCCCCCCCCCAGCCTGAAACACCTTCCTTCTTTATCTTTCTATTTCTGGATCCTTAAATACGTCAACATGTTGCTATGGCAACCATCGTGAGTTGCTTGGAACTAGGAGCGTTATGAAATAATCATAAACAACTCAAAAGGGGACATCATTATTATCATAAACATTTAAGTGGAGCTGATAAAAATATTCTTGATGGATTTTTGGTTTGCGTAACTGGCATTTTATGGGTATTTTTGATGTTCCTCAAGGCATCCTTATGATCAGAGCCGACTTTCTCATCAAATATAAAACAAGCAAAGCAAATACTACTGAACAATCTAAAAGTAAATGAGTAAAGGGAAGTTAAACTAGTTTGATAGTTAGTTTGAATATAATAGCTGGTTTCTTGGTGATTGCTAGGACATTGCAAAGTAAAGCAGTTTTTTCTAAACCGGTCCAGCGATTGATTTATTATAATATTTATTACACATAAAACTATGCAAAAATATCCTCCATTTTAAAAATGTGCTTTTTATCTTTCCTCATTTTGTTTCTGCTAGCTTGTGGTTTAGCTCATATGTTCAACTTGGCATTGTATCCTGTGATTACCGTTGGCTCTCATGACAAAAAGGCTTGTGATGTTCCTCATTTGGAAATTGGTTTGAATTAAGGTGTCCTCTAAATTAATAAATGTAAATGCAAACATAACATTAACCGAAGAAGTCAAGAAGCTTTACTAATTGCATTACTTGGTTACTTTTTATGTAAAGTAATGCATTACATTACCTTTGCATTACTTTTTCTTACATGGGCTGGGCTTGCTTGTTTGTTTTTTAATTAAAAAAAAAAAAGTTTCATTTTTTGGCAAAAAGGCCCTTTCACCCCAGAAGTGAAATTAATAACCTTCAGGCTGAAGGAAAAGCAAATTCACTCCTGTACAGTAGAGAGCGCAGCTCAAACAAACCTTTCAAACGCATTCTGGATCGCAGAAGACAGTTAAACACTATTACTTTAGCAATAATAAAAAGTAACACAAATGTGATGTTTAACTAAAGTCATTTTTGCTAATTAGTATGGTTGAAGTAGATCGTTGAAGGTCAGCAGTAAAGACATTGGTTAATAAAGTGAGATTAAACACAGTATATTTGTGTTATGAAACACACTTATTGCAGTAATATTCTGTGTAATATTCTGAGTTTGCAGTTCACAGTTTTTATTCTAAGATTTGCATTCTCAAAGGATAAGCAGTAAATGTGTTCCCATAATCCTATCATCTTTCGCATTACCTTTCACACATGAAATAAATCATACATGGAATGTCTGCTTATGGTTTAAGACTCTTGTTTGTCCTCTTATGACATTTTCCTCCCATGAAATACTAATCTTTTTTGTTGACGTCGAATGGCATTTTGGGTTATGGAAGGTATTATTGTCACTCGTGTTTTGTGCGTAAAAAGCCAGCGAAATCTCATTACCCCTTGCATTTGGGAATGAGAGGGGGAGCAAAAGAGACAGAGGGACTATATGAGTGCACGACTGTTACGTAACAGACCTTGTTTAACTTGCATAATACATTCACTATCAGTGGGGTAGGACAGATATAGATGACCTAATTTTCCCGCATGTGCATGTTTGAGGATTCACTGTCCGGAAAGGCTCAGAACATTCTGTTCGTTGCTGATGCAATTAAATGTTCATTTTATGACAATGGACCTTTTCATTTCAGATTTGCTGTAGCCACCAAGACCGTCAGACAACAATGAGGTTATTTTAAGACTTACTGAATGTATAATTTTTTTGTTAAGACCTGGTATGAAGTGCAACAGTCGGATTCCAGTATGGAAAAAAATCACATTATTTTCTCCATTAAAAAGTGATTTTTAGCACTTTTTATAAAGCTTTCAAGACAGACCTATACCATGATCTCTGAGATTGTTTGGTAACAAGTCTTTTTTGTAGTGGTCATAATTTTCAATTATTTGTGTATTATTACTGTTGGTAAACTCCATTACCCATAATCCTGAGATCCATGTCCCCTCAAAAGTTTTCATCAAAATAACTTCCCCTCCCTCTTGCAGCTCACCTCTTCTCTTCTCTGATGACATGTTTACTGGTGTGGGCGGGATCAACCTGTCACTCACATGAGGTCAACAAATAGCAAACCACAACCATCCAGCAGCTAATCAATTCCAGATGGAGAAAATCAAGCCCCGTCCTATTTTTTCTTGTTCAAGAAGCCGGTTCACTTGAATACCTCATAATAAGGAAGAAAATACTATCGCAATTTCTTTTTTTCTTTTTTTTTAGTTTTCAACGTATCTTATTTTGAAGCAATTCAAAATACACTGAAAAAGAAATTCCTTTAATACACTTTTTTTAGGATGAACATGTTTTCAATATCTGAATAAAAACATTAATTTTTTTATATTTTTGTCAAGCCAAAAAAAATCTAAGTGGTGAAAATGGAGATTATTAAAAAGACTGATTCTTGAAAAAAAGGAATGCTGGCATAAGTAGGTTGGCATAAATAACTTTTATAATTATATAGGAGTGGCAGTGGCTCAGTGGATCATGTAGGTTGTCTACAAAGGTCGGAAGGTTGGTGGTTCAATCCCCGGTTCCACCTGACCAAGTGTCGAGGTGTCCATGAGCAAGACACCTAAACCCAGCTGCTCCCGACGAGCTGGATCTCGCCTTGTATGGCTGACACCATGCACCATGGGTGAATGTGAGGCAAAATGTAAAGCGCTTTGGTGGCCATTGGGTCTGTGAAAGCGCTATATAAATGCAGTCCATTTACCATTTTATAATTATTCGATTACAAAATAAGGAGTGAAGTAATAATTAATATTTGAAAAAGTTATCAGCCAAAACAAAGTCAGTGTTGTTTAACAGACATTGAGGAAGCCAAGGTTATTACATTTATTTAAAAAATTCAAATTTTAAATTGGATGAAAATACATTTTTCGTTTGGTCGAATTAAGTAACTTCTGAATCAATTTTTCGACTGAGTGCACCTTATAGAAATACTGTATCAGTAGTAAACATCTTGTTTTCCTCCTGAAGAAAATATTATTTGGCTCTGTCCTTGAAACAGCAACTATAAACAGCCTACAGCATATTAAAGTGTGGCTCATGTCTCTTAGTATTCCCATTGTGCTGTCTCTACAGCAGCATTGAGAGCACTTACATAAGGAAGACAAGTGGTAGAATAGATTTAAACAGTGTGAAAGGATCATATTATTTAAAAAGACATTTCTTGAAATGTCTGCCACGGACTCGTGTTGTTGAGCCTTTTTCTTTACTAACCTTTACTCCCTCGTGTATACTACAAAACATGCTGTCTCAGAACAACAGTTTCCTAGAAGAGTTTAGCTGAGAGTGGTGCTTGGCCCTGATCCCACCAGCCAATCAAATGCCAGAGCCTTCAGCTAATTCGCATTTCATGCTGTGATTGGTCAACGGTGGTTGATGTCCCAAAATGCTCCCAGCTCAGAGCAGTTGACCTTACTTCACATTACCCAATCTGCACTGCTATGTTCCCTCTTATGATAGTCTTTCAGTCTCTGTTGAACCGTGCCAGTGTAAACCACAGATTCTTACAGCAATAGCATATTATAGAGCAGTGCATATCATATTTGACTAAAGACCCATTCACAGCAAGGATGATAACTATAACAAAAATAAATTGTTTTAAAAACTGTTCTTAATGTGAAGAGTACACATCACAACTATAACAGTAATGGCACTGTTGGAAGCACTTTCATAATGATTTTTTTACAGCTGATGAACGAGTAAAACGTTGACAGACAATTGAAATTCACCCTGCTATATCTGGTTTCATTTTAAACCAGCTATTTATGGTTCCTTTTTAATCCATGCAGCATATATCTATGCATATGTATTAGGAGATTACATTTGTGTAGTCATTTTGACAGTGGATTAGTGCGAGAAGATGTGCTTATATGAGAGAGAACATGAATTATATAACATCTCAAACAGGGTCTGATCCACTCTAGGCCAAAGGGCAACAAAAAAAACTTGGGTTCTTGTCAGTACCTTTTTAATTCAGTAGCGGCTCCACAAGCAGTGGAATCTTGTGTATGCTTCGATTGCATATACAATCAAACAATTGAGTTTTGTTGCGCAAGAAAGAGAACGAAAGAGAAAAAGTAGAAAAAACAAACAGAATAAAGCAGAGAGAGCGGTGTAACAAGGACGGTGGTTCACAGCAGAAGCCGTGTGAGGACTGTTTATATGGCTCTTTTTGTTTATTCATTCAACCTCGGCTGGTATTCATATCTTATGTTTTCAGCTATTCCTTTTGGTAGATGGTTTTATACAACAAGGATGGTCAGTCACTCCGACCCTCGAAAAACAGCATTAAATGGAACAAAAACATGAAAGCGTACTCTGTTACTAACATAACCTCTGCTCCCTGGGAAAATGGGAATGAGTATTGTGTGGTAGATGCATTGGGGAAAACAAATTTTTCTCTGAATACTGAAGCCTTATTGAATCACGCAGTGAAACGGCACGAACCTATGGTGCTAAAGCCCGCTGAAAATGGGCGGGGCTACCCGTCTATTTAAGTGGGCATTTCGCAGTAGGATCTCAGATCAATTCGACTGAAGCGACGGACGCTAAGTCATGCAGCATGATAGCATGGCCAGCTATGCAATACTCATTCCAGTTATCTTAGAGAACCGAGGTTACATTAGTATATTTCACTTGTATTGCGTCGCTAGATGCATTGTGAACCCAGTCCAATAGCGCCATAATTGCAGAGTGACATCCGTTCTATGGACTTCGCCTTACTGCCTTCAGGGCCCTTAAATCCTCAAGTGTCTTCGGCCAAGATAGGGCAAGGTACTTGCCAAAGACTAAGGGACTCAGACCACCATGTCGGAGCCACATGGTAAAGAGTTCTAGTGTGTTGAGCTCGCTTAGAGGTCAAAGCCCAGCTAAACAGACAGGATCCGTGCTTATAGAGCTGGGACGTCCAAGTTATAAAATCTGACCTCCGCACAGATGTCACCAATGGATACTCCACTTGACCAAGCCCAGGACGAGGCCATGCCTCTGGTGGACTGGGCCTTTACTCCGATGGGGCACTGGAGGCCTATCGAAGTATAAGCTAGCACAATCATGTCCACTAAATAGACCCTGACCGGATACCCTTTGGTGTGGCCCCTGAAGCACACAAAGAGCTGCTCTGACTGTCTGAGCTAGGCAGAGCACTTAATATATACTCTTAAAGCCCGGTGCAACTCTTGCTCATCCTCTGAAATGGGAAAAGCAGATAGAGTAATGACTTGTGCTCTGAACAGGGTAGAGAGCACCTTAGTTATACAGCCGTGTCTTGATTTGAGTATGACTTTACAATCATTAGGCCCAAACTCAAGACTCTTGCAGAGAGGTATATAGGCTGAGATGTAGGGATGAGACAGCGACCTGAGGAGCAAGGATCTGTGAGTGTCTAACTCGGCCTCCAATTGGGCCAATACAAGCCAGTCGTCGAGGTAATTTAGGATGCGCACCCCTTCTGTCTCAGAGCCGGAGATAGTCCGAATCGGAGAACAGTATACTGGTAAGCCAGCCCCTCGAACGCAAATCTCAAGTATGGTCTGTGACGGGGGGCTATCTGGATATAAATGTAGATGTCTTTCATATCCACTGAGAAACATCAATCCCCTGGGCATACTTGCAAGAGGATTTGCTTATATGTTAACATCTTGAACAGCGTTTCATAAGGGCGTGACCCAGTGCTTGCAAAAAAACACATCGCTTCCAAAACCGGGAACTGAACAGGGGGTCGGAAGGAAAACTCGAAGCTGTTTGGGGGGTGGTCCGGTCGTGAAGGGACTTAGCCCCTCCTCTTCCTTCCGGAAGGATCAGAACGGCTTCTGTGGCACGGGATCCAGCGTTATCTTAGGACAGGGACCCTGGCGCTTAGGAAAGGGGGTATCGCTTACCCGAGCGGGAACGTTGTCGAGGCTCAGGCTCTGGTTTGGGCTGAGTTGTCGAAGGCACAGGCTTCACGGGCTGCTGAGTCGGCGCGCTTTTCTGGCGACTTGAAGTGATGCATTCCCTGCGAAGAATTCTGTGCTGCGGTGAAGCATTCGCCGAAACCGTGTTGAGGGAGGCAGCCTTGTCTGTGTCCTTAATTCCCATTAATATTAGCCATATGTGGTGTTCCAACACCACTAAGCTAGCCATGGCCCTTCCTAGCTTCATATAAATTTTTTTTTAAAAAAGCAGATAAATCAGTGTTATGATGTTTAATGTAGAGTTGGAGTCTTGCCCTTGTGGTATTGGGCTCAATACGTCTTGAGACCATAAAAATGCGGTCTGGATCTGGTTCTTGGCCTATGGTCTAAGGTCAACACTGTGTGCAACACTAAATGTGATGATTATTTAAACCACTATTTTGCTTTGCATCTTCACCAATGCATTACTGAGAATTTGCACTTCTGTCTCTGTGCCATCATGTATGCCTCAACAACCACTGTGTTGTTGTCTAACGTGAATGCAATTCTAAGAACAATCTGTAGTCTAACAATACAAAGCAATCATTAGTTAAACACGGTAGCTTTGGGACCAAATAAAAAGGAGTTGTTGGCAGGAGTTAGGCTACAGAATGATGTCTAAAATTCTAATTGAAGTATATTTCCCTTAGTATTGTAATCAACTATCCAGATTGAATAAATAACATACAGAACATTTTACAATAATTGCTAGATCAGTTCAGCGTGAAAACTCATGTTGTAATCAACCAAGCTGTCAAAATACATTTCTTACAAAAAATACATTTCTTACATAGTTTGTACTAGAGGTCTTCACAATGCACCCGAAACCCGTAGACCCGGGACCCGACCCGGGACCCGTACGGGTTCGGGTCTATATTTTAAATGATCAGCCGGGTCCGGGTCGGGTCCGAATCTATTACTTCGGGTCCCGGGTCGGGTCCGAATCTATTACTTCGGGTCCCGGGTCTGTTTAACATTGTGTGTAATACCCGTGCGATCGGAGTCATCGGACTCGATCAGAGTCAGTTTTCTATGACGTTCAAATTGCGTTAAAAAAACATATTTTAGGTTGATCCAGCTAGCGCGCATATGCAGTCTCAAGCTCGTGTCATGTTTCTATGGCAACCAGAGCTTCCGCCAAATCGCGCTTTACATTTTCTCCCATTTTTATAATAATATAAATGAACCCTCTTGTTTAATCTTAAAGTTTTGGTGGTCAGATTCAGACTCAATGCAGAGCAGAGAGCACAGATATGATAGCAAATAAATAAAGTCAGCGGTCATGGCACTGAACGAGCAATCCTTATTATAGTTCAAAAGGGCAAACAGTTAAAGTTATTATGCGAGTTAACTCGAGTCAGAATGTACATGTGCAAAGTTGCATTTGTCATCCATCACCGTGACATCAAGTGGACTTTTAAAGCTGAAATAATGAGTGGATTAAGCTTGGAATAACGAGAGAAATAACATGGACAAAAGTTTCTTGTCGGTGGATTGTACTGCATCGCAGTCAGTCAGGTAACGTTAACGTTACAAGGA
Organism: Meda fulgida; assembly: GCA_030578275.1. Taxonomy (NCBI): domain Eukaryota; kingdom Metazoa; phylum Chordata; class Actinopteri; order Cypriniformes; family Leuciscidae; genus Meda; species Meda fulgida. The sequence continues at coordinate 33,406,059 of CM060618.1, forward strand.
AGTGAGACGACGGCTACTAAAATTAGGTAAGACAAAAAGTTTTATTTTTCGCAACTTATGTGAAATAATATGTGACAATCGGGTCCAGTCGGGTTTGTGTCCTCCCGCCGGGTTCGGGTCCAGTTTTCAAATAATAGACGGGTCCAGGTCGGGTCCGGGTAGTAGATTTATGGCATTTCTCGGATTTCCACGGGTCCGGGTCCAACTTTTGAAATACTAGACGGGTCCGGGTCGGTTCCTTGTAGCATATCACGGGTCTCTTCCGGTTCGGGCATGAATTTTTGGACCCGTGAAGACCTCTAGTTTGTACCCCTTGTTGATTACGAGTTCATACAATCTGTTCAGAAAATCACACCAATCAGAGAACGAAAAAAGCAAAATTGCCTAAATAGCTTGTAAGCTCCGCCCACTCCCATGAAGCACTGCAAATTATTTAATTGAGTCAGTCTCCCTACACTCTTAAAAATACTTTAATGTTTGTATATGTATATGTGTATATATATGTATGTATATATATATATATATATATATATATATATATATATATATAATGCCTATTTTGCAATAAACTAAATAGTAGTTTTATAATCCTCCATCATTTTTTATTTGATTATGCTGTTTGCAATGCTTCATGGGATTGTACTTCTTTCCCTCACTAAAGCCGTTAAGTACACAGTCTTGTACCTTTTGTATTTTTTGCAGATTTTCAAAACCTTTTTTGCTTCAAATCAGTTTGTTGTGATTCCCCTCGTAGCTGATTTGCTTGGTTAATGGCCTATAACTCTTTAACAAATACCTTTTTTAAAAATCCATATGGGAAAAATGAATGGAAAATACTTCCGGAACCAGCGCCAATGAAAAAGGAGACGGGCATTCTTGCACTCTATTGGCTGAAATGTTCTTGGAAATTACTCTTATTGGTTGAAAAGTTCCAGTATCGTGGTCTGATTGGTTGACAAGTGTTGTCAGCACCACCATAGTGATGGTCTCCTAGCGACACATTGAGGGAACCAACAGTTCCGAAATTAAGTTTTGTCATGACTACCCAAAAACAACATAGCATAACCCGTCCAGTGTAGTTCGTTTCACTAATAAATTACTCATATCAGCCAGTTCTCTTTAGTGAATCAAAAACATTGAAACGAGTCTGATTTGCAAACTAATGTGAGACAGGTGACATTTGATAAAACGGTAATTTTAATCACATTATTTCTTTATTTTAAATACCTGTGTAAATGCCTTCATGCCATTTCAATCACCACTATACAGCCCTGTTTAAATGTGGGATTTTTTCCTTTTTCACAGGATATGTAACTCTTCAGGCATCTTCTATGCTGTCTTTCCATTGTAAAGACGTCATAATGTGTTTTGGCTTGACTGCATTACAGCGAGGATTAGATGAGAGGCGAGTCTGTTGTGGTCAGTCTTCTTGATGTCAACAACAGACTGAAACCTGAAATGACTCATCTCTGAGATGTTTCTCACATACAAGCAATAAGCTCCTTTGCTTCTTGTCCTCATTTGTCCTCTGCATTTGTTTTCCTGAGGAACATATGCGAATTTGTGGAGCACTTGTAGCTGACAATCCATATAAAAAGTGTCAGGACAATAAAGGTACAGAGTTGTTTGTCCTTTTATTTATTTTTTGATCATTTAAGTTTGATTAAAAGTAAGTGGTTGCTTGGTCAACTCTTTGTGGAAATGTGTAAGGTAGAATTATAGGCATTTTAATCCTTTTCTCAAATAACTAATTCGAAAAATTGTAAGGCCATAAATAAATCTCGGAAGACCAGGTTTTTTAGTTGACAAAACCAAACCAATCTAACCAGGCTTTGTTGGTACCATGATGCTGATCATCAACTTTCTCTGTCAACTCAGGCTTTGATCCTGAGTTTAGGTGTGACATCAGTAGGGAACAGCCAATCACATGCTGAGAAAGAGTGAAACTGCGATTCACTTCTCTCTTCTGCAGAATATTACAAGATTGAAAAAATTTAAGAATTTAAACAAATTTACACAACAAGAAGAATATAGCTGTCTATGAAAGAGGACAGCTAAAAGAAAAAGTCTTTCTATATCAGTGCAAGTTGTGAAGTTAGTTTCAGTTGATAAAGGTATAGAGAGAATTGAACATTTAAGCTCACATGTAGGCTAAAATTTTATAGCTTTATCTATTGATTCTAAAGCGTATTTATATACCTTTATATATTTATTCATTTAAACTGTGCATAATAATAATTGATAAACTAAAATTGTACGTGTGTGATCATTTAAGGGTGTGATAATTATTATTATTCTAATTAACACAAAATTATTATTCTAAATAAGCATTATACTAAAAGCCAGATGATTTTGTCTTTAAAAATAATTTGCTATGTAGTGACCTTTAATTTGGAGTAGAAACAGGTGGAGTGACTTTATCGCATCAGACGTCACTTTGCTCACAGCTGATTGGCCCAAGTTCGGTTTGCAACCTCTTACCTGGAACATAACCTGTCCCGGACCAGTTTAGCCGTGGAGCGTAAGTTACTATGGCGATGAACACTGCTAAAAGCCAAACCACTTTCATGGTTCCTAAAATCCAGGGTTGGCGCAAACTAAACTAAAACATACCTGGCTAGCTACCTAAACCGGCTTCATGGTATAGGCCCCTGGTGTGCATGTTTATCAAACATATACCATTCTCCAATAAAAAGGACTGGAGAATGTCAGGAGAAAAAAAAGGGAGGGGGAAAAGGAGAGTTATTCAAAAAATGTAGGACATATAGGCAAAGAAGACACATTTGAGATTTTAAAAGATTTTGGTTTACTTCCTTCAGGTAACTTTATATTATATCCCTAATACAGGAGGAGATGACAGCCAACAATATGGCTCAGTTCCGGAGGCTGGCGAAGGAACGGTGCTAATTTTATACTCTTTAATGTGCGTATAAGAGAGGACTGATCAAACATGAAATGTTCTTTCTCCAGATGTATCACACATGACTCATCACTCAATAGAATTACATAAGCCTGTTTTCGTCATTTGTTGACAACACCCAACATTCTTGCAGTCCTTGTGCTGACTTTGAGGAACTATGTCAAGTCCAAGTCTTCACCAGCATGTATTGGACAGCTGGTGCCTCTTATTGGTGAAATATGAGACTAGAATTATTCAGTTAAGTTCAGTGTCAATTCAGTTTTTTTGTGATACAAGTACAAAGTGGGTCAGGTGCACTTGAGTGCTTCTCCATGAACATTTCATGCAGTGCTCCATTATTTAACCTTCAGGCCATTTTGTATATGACACTGAGTAAATGAAATGATCATAAATGTTTATTGAAGCTGTGATATAATGCAAGCATTTGGAAATGCTTTGTGCTCTGCTTTTCATCGATGATTATTGCCCATTTGGTGCAAAAGATTCGAAACAAAATATAATGTGAGGTCACCTGCTGCTTTCAAGTGAGTTATGTTCGTACATGCTGTAATATAAAACTTTCTTGATTGTAAGTCTCCATGTCTGTTTCCCAGTGATGCTGAAAGGCAAGTTTCTTCCTTGCTACCTTTTGTAGTTCTGCAAGTACAGATATATGCTACACTCTAAAAAATGCTGGGTTGTTTTAACCCAATTTTGGGTCAAATATGGACAAACCCAGCCATTGGGTTACATTTTTTAAATTGTATTTTTGATCCAGTGTTTGGGTTTGTCCATATTTGACCCAAAATTGGGTTAAAACAACCCAGCATTTTTAAGAGTGTAACTACTGACAAAACTGATTAAATAATACATATTTTTTCAAACATTTTTTTCATATATGGGAAATTATTACAATAATGTCACATGACAACTGCTGGTATAGTATAGACTGATGGTGTAGTATTGACTGCTAGAATAAAGAATTGTGAGGATTATATATTATATGCTCTTATTTCCTCTTATTTCATTCACATTATTACCATAAAGTTGGCCCATCAGCTGTTCAGTTCTCATTCCCTTGCCATTACTTCTGTATTATCCTGTTCAACATCACGCTGCTGGCCGCAACTGGAATTCTTTTCTTTTTTAAGCTGTTCTCAACTTAATTTTTGAAACAAGGCATTGCTCTGGGACCTGTGTTAACACTTGTCCACTTTGTGCTTTCACTGATCGGATAGCTACCTAATCTTCGGATCGTGAAAAGACCATGTGTAAATGCCCTCCAAAACGCATTCAAAACTGTTTGCAATCCGATTACTCAAACCACTTCAGAAGTGTAAATGCAGTTGTTTTTTCAATCCACATACACACCACATACTGTATGTAGTTTACTCCTTCCAAAATAGTTCCAAAAAAAAAAAAAAAAAAGGTGCGTGATTATTAGCCACATAACACAGCACCACTGCAAAAATGCTTATCCACAGATTTGGCCTGCCACATATGAGCATCTCTCTTCAGGAAGCAGATGCTTCAGTGTTTGTCATGTGAATTCCAATGAATTTCCATATAGCACTGGAATTTAAAGGTGCAGTGTGTAACATTTTTGAGTATTTATTAACAGAAATGCAATATGACATCCATAACTATGTGTTCAGTGGTGTATAAAGAACTTACTTAATAAACCGTAATGTTTTTATTACCTTAGAATGAGGCATTTATATCTACATAGGTGCGGGAATCCCCTTCTATGAAGGTCGCCATATTGTGACGTCATGTTTCTACCGTAGCCGACAGCGATCAAACAGCGTTACAGAGCGCGTTTCGTCACTACCTTGAAAGAGAAGCCGCAGAAAGCTAGAAGAAGCTAGTCATAAACACCGTGAGTAGTGACTTTTCCCTTGTCAGTGGTGTAAATATGTAGTTGGATTGTTTCATGTAACTTAATTCTTCTCCCTCGCTGTGTTATGGCTTTGCTATGTGGGGATAAATGTGCTGGTTGCGCTCGTGAGACAGCTGATTAGTAGGCTACTCTTGTCATTGACCGGAAAACAGTTACAGGAATCACCAACCCGTCGATCTTGGAAGCATTTAAGTCGATCAAGTTTCCAAAATCAGAGAAAAAAGCCTATTGTGTGTAGTAAGTGGTGTCTATGGGATGCGGAGGCGCGCGCGCGCTGTTACAATCACGTCATTTTTGCCGCGCGCACCTTTGGGCTCATGTGGACGCGTCGAGTATAAACAAGGCTTTACGCTTTAACCAGCTCAGCCACAGTAACAGCTCATATTAGCCAGCTAAACTTTTACTACCCTGTTAGAAAAAATATATAACGTTAGTTGCATAGTTTCATGTGGTTCTTCTCCCTCGCTGTATTATTATGGGTTTGCTATGTGGGGAGAAATGTGCTGGTTACGTTCGTGAGACAATCAGCTGATTACTATTATTATATTATGTATCAAGACCCTTGATCCTTACCTGACTATGGCTTTGTAAACTTTATCCATGATGTGGTTTATAATGGACTGTGGTACAAAAGCTTGTTTTACTCTGGCTATTCTCTGCTGTCTCAGACGACGATGTTTGTCCCGTTTTAGCCACCGTAGCTTCTTCGAAAGGGAGGGGTGTTGTGGAAATAATTCTATTCGAAAAGTTAGGAGGAAGGACACAAGTGGAAACCTCTGAAAAGTCAAAGTATCAAGTATTTATTTCTTGCAAGGAATAAAATTGGCAGTTCTCATACAGACAGCATCTACATGAGAAGGGCAAAGGGCGGATCCCTTTCACCCCGTTATATACCCTAACACATCCTGTGTAGAAGCTGCATCTGTTCCAATAATGCCCTTAAAAGGAAAACCAGGTTTTGCAAACCACTTGGTCTCAGAAAAAAACTTGTTCAAGCTCTTAGGCTCACATAAATTTGCCTAGACAGCACAATGACATCTTCGTCCAGATTTCCTGTTTTTGAAATATTACTCTATTCCTAATTTTTTAGTTATTACTCAACTTCGTACTTTTTCGATTAACATTTTCCCCTTTAAGCAAACTATAGGTCAACTTGAAGTACACATTGTTCCTCTTTGTTATTTTGGTCCTCTGTGACCCAGAACATGTTGTTCCAGACGCCTTATTCTAACTTATGCATTTCTAACAGCTTGGTTATATTTTAATAATGTCCCTCAGTTTATACGAACATCTTCGTTTAAATGCTTATTAGAACATAAATCCTCAATGTTAATAAAAGTTACATATATCTAAAAGATAAAAGAATATGTTTAAAGGTAGAAAACACATCTAAATGTAAAATTTCCATTACAGGGGTGAGCAGTGGGCTGAGCCCTTAGTGTAGACTCGCAAACGAACCGCTAGATGTCGCCAAAAGCTACACACTGCACCTTTAAGATCAGATTTATATTCATTTTGTGAGGATACATTTATGTGACCAAGAATAAATGAAACGTTTTTAGCTACCTGATCTCTGAAACGCATGAAGCGGCCAAGTGTGAAAGGCCCTGGAGTCCTTTTGAAGCAGTGCTGAGGGATGTAATCAGGTTATGGTCCACTTGTATTTTGCTCTTTTGACTGTTATTTCTTGTCTCTGCTGCACCAGATGTAATCGATAAAGCAGCAACTCCCCCTCCTGGATGTCTTGTGCTACCACATTTTTTGAGGAGTTGCTGAATTCAATGGGTTTGCCACTTTATAAAGACCAGAGGTGTAAAGTCAAAGCAAACCTCTTCAATAAAAATAATATTATCAGTTTTTGACCATGTTATGAGATTATTTTCCTCTCTCCAAGTGTAAAGTTATCCTTTACCTGTTCAACCCATTGAATCATCGGCATCTCCACATTTCAGCTGAGCTATGTAATGTTTAACTCACCTGACACTATTGAAACTAATGTTGTCTGTTCTTTAGTAGATATCATAAGATATATTTGCACCAACCTACAATGCTCTTTTCCAATTGCAAAAAAAAGGTACAAAATGAAATCTAAGGTAGGTGCAGATTGTATTCATTTATGCTATTTATAGACAAAAACATACACTATTGATATTCACTGTAAAAAAAATAAAAACGGAAAATGTACTGGTAATTTTCTGCCAGGACATTTCAGTAATTTTAAAGAATTTTCTGTTTATCCTTAAAACACAAACTAATGCAAAGCATACTTCAAAATACAGGTAAAACACCTGTAAAATACTGTACATTGTGCCTTATTTTTACAGAGTTTTTTTTTTTACAGTGTATACTTGTCTACATTGAAGTACACATAAACTTTGTGAATAGGCATATCCAAATGTGTCTAGTGTCATCTTTATGGTTTAGCATCAACTTTTCCACACTACACTTACTGTATACGCACAATAAATTGCTTTTGTCCCTGGTGAAAAAAAAATGTGCTAAGTAAACTCGCAGCCAGACTAATTCAGTATAGTGTGTTAATGTTTAGTTGACTTGAAGTGTGCTATTTTGGAACAACTAATTTTGTACTAAGTATATTTTAGAAGTAAATCACAACTTTAGGTGTATTTAGTGTACGGTTGTGTGCTAAATTGGAACAAATTGAAGTATACTTAGTTTAGAAATCTTAACTAGTTTAGAAACTACAAGAGAACTGTTTAAATTGGTATTAGTATATGTGACGTGGAATATGATTAGGAAGATCGGTGGGAAACAAATGTATAAAAGTATCCCGATTTTAATAAAAGAGGGTAGATGTATTATGACAAATGAAGAAAAGGCAGGAGAAGCTTTCACAATAACAAATGTGAAAGTATGAGAGTACAAAGGGAACACATTTTAGAGTTTTTGAATAAGATATGGGAGTTGGGAAAACTCCTACCTCTTGGAAACATGGAGTGATAATTCCAATTGCAAAGCCTGGAAAGGATCACTCAATAGCATCAAATTATAGACCAAACCATCTAATTTATGCAAAGTAGACAGAGAGAGCGATAATAACCTGATGTAATAGAAAGGAAAACACACTAAGCTCATTTCAGAGCTTTAGAAAAGTGCGTAATACAATAGATTCAATAATATTACTGTGACTTATTGAGCAGATAACGGGACCCCACAGCAGCTATTTACTTAGAAAATATGGTAACAATATTACACATGATATTTTTGAGTAGGCTAGTTATTAAGGCTTGATTTCTTGGAATTTATCTAAATTGATAAAGTAAAATCCCCTAAATTATTTAGTCAACGACAAAATATATTTGATATTTTTTGAATGCACAGAAACAGTGTATGATATTATTCTAAAGTATTTAAGAGATCAGATTTAAAGATATTCTTTCTTTCTCATTTAATTATTCCTTTCGTTCATCGAGGCTTCACACCATAGACATAATAAATACATAGACGCCCTATTGGCCGCTGGAGCGTACGTCAACGGCGCCGCCATATTGGGGATGGCAACTTTCCCATCCTCTCATACCGGGAATTGAGAAAAATGCCTGTTTCGTGCGCTGCCTGCGGCTGTAGGCCTACAAATCGCCACACAATTGAAAACAGCTTTCGAGGAATTACCTTTCCCAAGCAAGAACAAACGTTTGTTTTTGGTTCTATTTGGTCATGATTTAATTAGTAATAATAGTAACATTCAGAGGATACATTTAAAAATACTACTGTTATTGTGTCACGAAATATAGTTTTAATAGTTTTTCAGTCGACAATGTAGTTTTTTAAAGCTCAAATATGTGGTTTGTTTATAAAGATAGCGCCTATTTAAAAATTTGATCTGACGTTTTCGGAGTTGTAAGATGCGATCACCGGGCGCTCAGAGCTCGTCTACACCGCCTGGAACTGCCGTACCTCGGCCAGTGCTTCTGACATTTGCCGCTGGCTCGGATGTCTCTAGTCTAGTGGTTAAACATGAGATATAATTTGTCTTGTGTATATCTAACGGGCAATCTTTGGTCTCATTAATCTATAAATGGTTCCCTGGTAAATCGTTTTGGCTGAGGGCAAAGTGAAGAAAGTGAAGTTTCATAACTTTATATTTAGGCTATTTTAACGCTGTATCCTGCTGTATGTTTGACTGAAGCTACTTCTGTTATAATGGCTATTACTGATCAATAAAACTGACATTTAACAAAGAGTTAAATATTAAATATAAGTCACTATTTAAATTCTTTTTTTATTGTGTATATTCTGTATATTGTGTATATTCTTATTCTATTGCTATTATTATAGTATTATTAATAAACTATATGCTATTATCAATATTTTATGATTGTATTATTGTACTTATGATATTATAATTATACTATTCATTACTATTTTATTTACTGTATACTATTAGTTTATTTTTTGACTAAACTATTTACTATTACTTCTCACTTTATGTTATATTTACAATTTGTACCATAACATTATGTATTATCATAAAGGATCCATCAGTTATCTTTGTTATTGCTAAAATCAGGTCAATCACAGAAAATGCTTTTCTCCACAATGAGAAAACTTAAATTATATCTCAGTATTGGGGTCTTCCCCATTCTTATCCGAGAATAAAGAGCCAGATAGGCCTACATGACAAGCCTGAGCTTTGACAATTATTTAAAAAAAATATATTTTACAACTCTAACTATCGAGATTTTAAACAACTAGAGATGGAACTTTTTGTACACCACATACAAACCACTGAAATCGGTTGATAAATGTAAAAACAGTTTTCGTTTTTACCAGAAAAAAATACATCTCACCCGTTTACTTGCATTTGATTACAGTGCAGTCTTGCCCTCCGCAAAATGGCGGACCTGTTGACGTATCGCAGCAACGTTCCAAAGTGGCCAATAGGGCGTCTATGTATTTATGGTGTCTATGCTTCACACACTGACACACTCATCCCACAGGAGGCGGAAATGCACCTCAAGCTGGTTTGCCAACCGCCAAAAAACACAAAAGAAGAAGCAGACTGAGGCGACGTCCGTCTTGTTTACTGTGCTGCCTGACGTGTCCTGCGGGTAAATCCAGTACACAATAGCTCAAAATAGCTTGATTTTGTATTTTGATTTAAACAAATCGTTCTATTCTTTGTTGCAAGTATGCTTTGCGTCATTTTATGTCAGTTATCGCGTCGCAGTCAGTTATAAGCTTAGCCCACCGTATCCGTGTATTCTCTTTACAGTAACTTTAGTTTTGTGAATGCTGTGAAACGAATACAAATAAAATAAAGTAAAAAACTTAAAATATACGCTTTCGTTGACTGCAGTTATGAATGGCCTGAGACACCAATTTCGATATGGTTTTGGTTTCGGTTTCGTTTTGTTTGCTTCTATTAAGGGAAGTCAGCTCTGTACAAAGTGGCACGCCTAGCACTCGCGGTCCGCACCTTCTTGACGTAAGGCCGCCTTGACTGTCGGGAAGAAGTCTGCTGCTGAAGTCTACGGCAAAAGTGCGCTTCGAGGGCGCAAATCGACCTCATACGGGGACCCTTCTGAAACCTAAAATGACAAATGGGACAGGACACCTTAGGGTCTCACGGACTTAACGGATACACGCACGCGGCAGCCATTGTAAGTCCACAAGACCGAAAGTGCATATGAAGTGTGATATTTGGGACAGGGCCTGTAGCCTACTGTAAATCTTCGGAAAACCCGGAAGGATGAAAACTGTTTTCTTGCGCCGCTTTAAAAAAAATACTTTGTGAATTTTAGTAGCCTACAGTCTGTAAATATTGAAGTTGTGTTTGCTGTCTGCATTGAATGCGATAAAAGCACAGTTATAGACCACCAATGGCAACAGTTGTGCTCACTGGCTGAATTTAAACAAACACAAAGCACATAAATAGTCAGAAATATGAAAGTTATCATTAGCCTACTTTCAGTTTAGAAAGGATTTTTTTGTGTACTTCTCATGAAACTAGCCTTTACTTAAAATGTGATGTAAACTATGCCTACCATTCAAAAGTTTTAGATCAGTAAGATTTTTAAATGTTTTTTAAAAAGAGTCTTCTGCTCACCAAGGATTTGATCCACAATACAGTAAAAACAGTAATATCGTAAAGATATTACAATTTAAAATAACTGTTTTCTATTTGAATATTTTTAAAAATGCAATTTTATTCCTGTGATCAAAGCTGAATTTACAACATAATTACTCCAGTCTTCAGTGTCTCATGATCCTTCAGGATTCATTCTGATACGATGATTTCAAGAAACATTTCTGATTATTATCAATGTTGAAAACAGTTGTGTAATTTTTTTTTCAGGATTCTTTGATGAATAGAAAATTAAAAAGAACTGCATTTATCTAAAATAGTAATCTTTTATAAAGGTTTTTAATGTCACATTTGATCAATTTAATACATCCTTGCTGTATATTAATAAAAAGTATTAATTTCTTTAATTTATTTCCAAAAAAATACGTTACGGATATAAACCAAATACGTTTGTTACGGACACCAAACTTTTGAATGGTTGTGTACAATGTTACAAGCTTTCTTTTAAAACCTTTCTATTTCAGATAAATGCTGTTATTTTGAACTTCCATCAAAGAATCCTGGTGTTTTTAACATTGATAATAATCAAAAATGTTTCTTGATCATCATATTTGAATGATTTCTGAAGGATCACGTAACACTGAAAACTGGAGTAATGATGCTGAAAATTCAGCTTTGATCCCAGGAATAAATTACACTTTAAAATATATTCACATAGAAAACACTTATTTTAAATTGTATTAATATTTCACAATATTACTGTTTTTGCTGTAGTTTGGATCATAAATGCAGCCTTGGTGAACAGAAGAGACTTTTCTCAAAAACGTTAGAAAATCTTACCGTTCTAAAATGTGTAGTGTACATCAGTAATTACTGTCCTGCTTTTCCATGTGATAACTTGGTTAAAGACAAGTTTACAACAGATATATTTTTTAATACATTACATTTTCATTTATTATAATAATCTTATTTTAACCATTTAATCAGGACCATATTAACAAATATCCAGTTTTGTAATTGCATTGAATAGTGGCAGTTTTTGAAACTCCAAAAAGTGCATTCATCCATCATAAAAGTAATCCAATACGACTCTAGTGGGTTAATAAATGCCTTCTGAATCGAAGCGATGGGTTTTTAGAGAAAAATATCCATATTTAAAACTATAATCACTGGCTTCCAACAAAGGCTCTATACGCACGTTCATGAGAGACTAGAGTTCTGGCAGAAGGGTGACCTCTGACCCGGCGTAGGATGGAGCTCCTCTTATATCGAAATCCTCTGGCATTTTTTTTTACTCAAAGACCTCTTCGCTTCTGAGTTAGTTAATTCTCATGTTAAAAACTCACGGTGTTCAGTCTCTAGGCTCACGGCATCCTTGACACTAATATTTTAATGATTCATTAAAGAGGAATCACTGGCCATCTGAGATTTTGGTATGAAAATAAAGGTTAGAATCATGATTTGGTAGTAATAGAGCACTTTTTTTTTTTGCTTTTGGCATCTGATGAAGCTAAATATAAACAGTAATTGACTGTGCAGCTTTATTTATATTCCTCTCCAGAATGTTAATTCAGTTTACCGAGTTTATTTAACTAATGCACTTTGAGTATGATTACAGACTCAGAGAATTAAGTTCACATAAACCTAGTGTATTAAGACTTTTTTCTATAGTACACGCCTGTGTGAAATTGCGATGCTCAAATGTGGAAATTTAATTAATAATTATAATGTTGTTTGAGTACATCTGTCTTGTACCTCAGGTTTGAAAGGCCTGCATTATGGCGTGTTCACGGAAATCTGCTAATGAGTTCCTCAAAAACGCCAGGAGAAACCTGGTGACCCATATGAAGGACCTTCCTCTGATCATTGAGAATCTTTATCAGCAGAATGTTTTCAATGACCATGAGGTCGATGCTCTCAAAGCCGAGAGGACAGAGTCTGATAAAGCCAGATGTATATTGGATTGGGTCAGTAAAAAAGGCGAAGAGGCCAGTTATGAATTACTCAGGATTTTGGATGTCTCTAAGAACAGGACATTACATCCTGATCTACACTCCTGGATCAGCTGTTTTCCATTAAGAGTGGAAGATGAAGAGACCAGCTGTTCATTTGGTAAATAGATAAATGAAAAAACATTTAGGTTAAATTAACACATTTCCAATTTAAATTGTGTTTTTGTTGCTGTTTTAGGTACAAAGACCTGTCAAAACTACCAGTCAGCGCTCAAGAAGAAAGCAAAAATGATTCTGAAGGACCAAAGGGAACATTTCTGTAAATATCCAGATGACAAGGAACAAGAAAACTTCCATTTTATACCTGTCGTTTTAGAGAGAGACTCTGCGGTGAAAACTCCTCAATGCAAAATAAAATGGAAAAACAAAAAATGCAAAAAGCTACGGCCCAAAAAGCTGATCTCTTACATTCCTTCTAAACATCAAACACTTTCACCTGTGGATCTGCTGAGATGCCAAGATAAGAACATCCTCCTCGTAGGCAAACCTGGAATAGGAAAGACTACAGTTGTCCAGGAAATGTTGCGTCTGTGGGCAGAGAAAGATGACCGAGAGCTGGACTACATGTTTTACTTTGATGAAAGTGTTTTGGCTCACAGTTCTAGCATTGTCAATTTGGAGTCTTTTTTCTTTGACTTTTATTTAAAACCAATGGAAAAAGACAGAAAGGACGTGTTTCAATATATTGAGGAAAACTCTGAGAATGTTGTCATTGTATTTGATGGCGTAGCAGATTTAGAAGAATATTCCACCTTATGGAAGATCATGAACCACGAGCTCCTGCCTGATGCCAAGATTATAATGACATGCAGACCAGAGGTGGAATATGATCCACTTTTCTCCGACTGGCCGACGCTGAAAGTGTATGTCGAAGGATTCAGTGAAGAGTCTATCAACGCTTTCTATCAGAAGATGTTGGGTCACGATCCTGTTCTTCTAGATGTTGTTTTGAAGAATCAAGAGCTGTTCAGTCTCAGCCATGTGCCAATGTATGCATTCATGATTATAGACTTGATTCAATTAAAAAACGACAACGTTTTCAACCATCCACACACAGTCACAGAAATGTACATCCACATTTTCCGTGTTGCTGTGAAGAAAGTTGGAAAGAAAAAAAATGAGGGAATAGATATTTACCCGAGAGAGATCAAAGATCAGGTTTATTCCTTGATGAAAAGTGCATTCAATGCAACTAAGCAAAAGTGCCTGAAATTTCTAGATATTACCAGTGTTAAGAAAGACATTTTTCACGCTTTTCTGAAGACGATCACAATAAGAGACTCTGCAATGACATACTGGGCTTTTCTCCACAACACAATGCAGGAATTCTTCTCAGCTTTGTGGCTTCTTGGACATCCAGGTGAAATTGAGAAAGTCCTACAACTTTGTCAAACTGAGGAGAATAAACACATGAAACATGTTCTTCCTTTCTTATTTGGACTTCTGGGAGAACACAACATTAATCTCATCAAGTGTCTCTTCCCAGAAGATCATATAAAGAAAACATCTGACTGGTTCATTGAGAAGTTTTTGGAAACGTTCCTCCAACTTCAGAGTGAAAGTGAAGAGTTTCATCTTCACTATGTGTGTCAGTGCTTGTATGAGCTCCAGTCTCCTGAAGCGTGTTTAATGTTCCTGGAGAAGATGGACCATCAGCTTGAGCCTGAAGAGGATCTCGACCCTCATCAGTGTTGTGCTGTGGCTTACGTGATCACTCAGTCCAGAGATAAAGAGGTTTATCTGAATCTGGAGAACTGTAACATGACTGACGCTGGAATTAACATGATGCTGAGCTGCTCACCCAAGATCAGGTACTAAGGAATAGGGGTGAAATTATATATAGCAATATTTTTAAAAAATGTGACAACGCATCGTGGATGTGAAAATCAATCGCAATATTGTTTTTTTCACTCCAAGACTGAGCTTAGAATAAATTATTCTTTCATCATGCACTCCCCCTCGTGTCGTGTTAAAACCAATACGATTTTCATTCATCACATTTTTTTATGAAACCTGAGAGATTTCTGTCCCTCTATTTTAATTCCATTAAAAGATCCAACAAGGTCATACAAGCATGTAAGAAAATAATCAATCGATCAGTTTAATCCTAGTCTTCCGAAGAGACATGGTCACTTTATATGGTGAACAGAATTACTGATCAACACACATATTGTAGTAAACGCAGATGTTCAAAATCAAATATATGTATGCATGTGTGTGTGATGTTCAAATATGTGTGCATGTGTGTGTAAGAGAATGACATGAGGGTGAGTAAATGAAGACAGAATTTAAATTTTTGTATTAGCTTAACATTTGGGAATATTTATTTTGACATGTTTAAAACTACGATGATTGATTGCGTTGTTCATCTGAAGCACATACTCATCACAGTGAAAGCACAAACATCATTTAAATCACCATATCACATTTGTAGTATTATGATAATTCAAAACTTTTTAGATGGTTTATTCTTATCATGTAAGTGCATTTATAGAGGGAGAGAAGGGAAATAGTGAGCAGCGCAAGAGTTGCTGTGTGCGCAGCTTGTAAGAGATCCAATGAATGCATTGAAATCGTTTATACTGCGTGAGAAAAAAATTAAAGTTTCAGTGACAGAACTTTAAATCGTATCGTGATTACATTATTGTGTATTTTACCAAATCGCGACATAAGTGTATCTTTATACCCTTACTCTAGTAAGGAAGGATCATGATATTTGACTAGTCAACCAACAACTCTTACATTACATTTAGAGATGCAGTATCTCAGATTTATAGCCTGCCAAGAGACCGACTCCACAGGACTAACTGCCACACTCTACTCCAGTCATTTCTTTCACTTTCTTTCAGCCACAATGGCAATGACTTTTTACGCCCAAAAGCTGCATCTAAATTTGAATTTATCACAGACTGTTTAATGCATGCAGTTCAGAAATGGCATGAATGTATTTACACTGCAGTTACAGTTCATTTTAATAGCCACATTTGTCTGCTACAAATATAATACACTTGGACATATACAAAACAATCACAGATTATGTGAGTTAATGTCAAATACAAGAGTGACTGGCTGGGGATAGATGTAACAATGAGAGGTCATTTGCTGGGATAAGATTCACACTATTGTTGTCACGGAAGGTCAAAAAGTGAAATGAGGATTCAAGTGCTGATAAGGATCTTTATTAAATAAATAAACGAAACAAAACAGGCAGAGGGCATCAGACTAGAAACACGAAGGAACATAAACAACGAACCAGCACAGGACTGCAAACACAGGGAGCAAACAAAAGCAGGTAACGAACAAGGCAGGTTTTAAAGGCAAATAAATCAATAATCAGGTAACAAGATGGGAGGGGCCAGACAATTGACAAGAGAGCACATGGCACAAGGAATACAAGACAAGCCATGTGCTCACAACAAACCAGACTAAACACAAACACATGACAAACTGGGAATGTCAGAGCTCTGTCACCAAACCAGATATAAACCAAACAGAGGTGACAGAGACCCTGACAATTGTATTTAAGGACTTTAAAATTAGCACAAAAACAATTGCGAATAAATTTGGTCCTCTGTTTTAGCCTTTTATACTAAACAATTTTCGACGTCCACACAGGAGGCTATAAACTGTGTAAAACAGTTTGTGGCCACCCCCCTGTGCTATGGTACAGCCCACAGCGAAAATGCAGGAGAAACGGCAGGACTGCACAAGCTAGCGGACGGTGCCATCAGCGATCCCATTATCATTAGCATTTCAGCCAGGGTCCAAAGTTAAAGTCACCATGAAATCAATGTTTATTAGGAAATATTTTTTTGTGCACAACTTCTTTTTTTAAAATCACGGGCCTTCTTAACTTCCCCTCCTCCATGCACTGACATCTCTTCTCTGATGACGTGTCTACTGGTGTGAGGATGGGAAAATAAACTCCCGCAACATCCTGTCACTCACATGAGATCAAAGCAGTAGCAAACAATCCAACAAGCAATTCCCATTTCACTGTTTCAGTTGGATATATGTCACAATATGATACAATATGGCCTACCTCACAATATAGAAGAAAAAAAAGGTCACAACTTCCATTTCATGCCGACTTTTAACACTTGCCAAGCAACCATTGTCAGTAAAAAAATTGTCTTCACACAATCTCTTCTCTGCTAGTGCTGTAAGTTTGGGTCGCTTGTAACATGCGTTTGATGTAAGTTTGGGTCGCTTGTAACATGCGTTTGAAAAGGCAACATAATTCAACTTTCTGTAATGAGATTTGTTATGAACTAAAGAGAAGTTCTAAGGTCTTCATCAAAAATAAAAGTTAAACATTTGAAAGCTAAGAAATTAAGACATAAATATTAGTGTTATAATTTTACTGATGTTCTGTACATTTAAATTGTATTATGTTATTATCATTATTATTATTATTAAATTCCTTTATTTTACAGAACAATATAATTATTTTATGCAATAGTAATGTATTTCTTTATTAATTTGCTTAATTGTTATAATGTAAAATTATTAGTATTATTATTGATATAGGATTTCTGTGTTGCAGATTAAAGATTTGGAAAAAACCACTGAAGCAAATAACATTCTTTAGAGAATTCTTCCATAAAGCTTCTCAGTGCAGATGCTCCTTTTATGACGTGAGACACAATAACAACCCAGAACTGTGTGATTTCCTGCTGGATCTTTGCTCACATGTGAAGAACTATGAGACTCAAACAGGCAGGAGTTTCCTTCCAGCATTACAGTCAGTTTTCCAGTCACCTGATGTCTGGATCATAGATCTCTCACAGAGAAAGACCTCCGTCCTCCTGGAAGTGCTGAAACTCCAGACAGAGAAGAAACCAGTAGAGCTGAGAGGATGTTCAGAGGAAGAGAGTGAAATGAAGAGTTTCCTTCAGTGCCTGCCCTTCATCTCACAGCTGAGGTAAGATATTGTATGGTTTTAATGGTTTATAAATGAAACTTACTGCGCATTAAACATCAAGACTAACAATATCTTCCATGTACATTTAAACATTTTGTGTGATTCCAAAATAAAAAATGTTATTACAATGATCAGTTTGATATTGATATTTCATGTCTAATTTCATAATCTGTCTCAACTGTGTAAATTAAAATGAGCTGAAATTAAGAAAAAATATTGTGTTAATTTAAATTTGCATTATTTAATCACATCATTGCTATAATAAGTTCTGTTATATCTATTTATTCACAATTCTAATATACATTTTGTTACAGATTCTCTAATCTGAGTGAAAGTGTTCAAAACAGATTTCTTCTGAGACTCTTGACTAAAGCAGCAGAGACTGAGACGCAGACAGGAGAGCAGATGCTGAAACTGTTATCGTCAGTCTACAAATCTTTTCCTTATCAAGAGACTGGCAGAATTAAACAGAGTGATTTCCTGCTGGATCTTTACTCACATGTGAAGAACTATGAGACTCAAACTGGCAGGAGTTTCCTTCCAGCATTACAGTCAGTTTTCCAGTCACCTGATGTCTGGATCATAGATCTCTCACAGAGAAAGACCTCCGTCCTCCTGGAAGTGCTGAAACTCCAGACAGAGAAGAAACCAGTAGAGCTGAGAGGATGTTCAGAGGAAGAGAGTCAAATGAAGAGTTTCCTTCAGTGTCTGCCCTTCATCTCACAGCTGAGGTAAGATATTGTAAAGCCTTTTGCTCAACATGTTTAAAGCAGGAGTAGGTCTTTGTGTATTAAATGTAGAAATATGTCAAAGTGATTGAAATAAAACTTGTTCTAAGGGTCACAGAGAAGCTGGAAAATAGTCAGGAAAATTAAACTGACTGGTTCTAGAAACCTCAAAGCAAATTAGCTAATATATATATATATATATATATATATATATATATATATATATATATATATATATATATATATATTAAAGCAATAAGTCCCGTGAAGCAGTGTTTTACAGTGGATTTAGAACAGCTAAGGGGCGAAGCGGATCGGAGTGCCCAAAACCCCCTTAGCTGTTCTAAATCCACTGTAAAACACTGCTTCTTATTGCTAGTATAAAACGGTTACCCCATAAAAATATTCATTTTAATATTTATTTTATTCATAAAATAAACACCAGCAGCAAAAAATATAACACATTTATTCCTCTGCCAAGCAATGTAGTTCCAAAGAGGTTGCTAAGCAACACATGCAGCAACAAAGAATCCCAAACGGCAGTTGCGCAGTAATACTAATGTAATGCGGTCACAGGTGTATGTTGAAAGAGCCCGTCTACGGAGAGCCTGGCCACTCCCTATTAAGTCCTATTGTACAGAATTTTGGTTGTAGTTCCACCAGAGTTCCACTGGGGGCGATCGTCCGGGTGCAAAATGAATGGGAGTCTATGGAGCTAGACGGCTAAATTTGTCTCTTTCACCCGATTGCCGTTTAGAAATCTCAGATTTGATTGTAGGTTTTGCAAGTTCAACATGGGTTATAGGTCAAAAGTTGAATGAACAAGTACTTATGTCCTTTCGATTTCTTACAGGTTGAGTTGTTGTTGCCCATAACACGCTAGCATTCTGCTAATTAACGCTGATTGGTCAGTGAAGAACTGATTTACGACCAGACATACCGCTTCGATACGGCTTGGCATCGTGGCATCCGAACTTAACTCTTCTAGCACGGGTATTTACCTGTGTCAGCTGTGTTGTCGATGCCTCGAGAGAAAAGAAAGTGCAGAGCGCGAAAGCACCAAAGTGACTGAAGGATTTCCGTAAAGCAGTATCTCTGGTCGTATGATGTGTATGACGTCATTGCCATTTTAAAAGAATTTTTAAAGCAAATAAGTGACTCTAAAAAATCTAACACCCAGCAATGTGTAATTTCTTTGCATCTCCTTTCGAAAACAACATTCAAATTACTAGACAAAAATGATATCCTGAGAAAAGTGGATTTTGAGGGGTATAGCTCCATAGACCTCCATTCATTCTGCACTCGTCCTGTTAGCGCCCTCATGTGGAACCAGAGTGAAACTGCAACCAGTTCAGAAGCCGAAAGTTTACTGAGAGTGGAAGTTCTCCCCATATTAGACATTCTCTGATGTTGAGTAATTTACAACGGGTTCGAACGTGGCTCAACCAATCAGAATCAAGAATGGGAACTATGGGGCCCGTTTAGGGCTTAAATCAAACTTCATTCACCCACACATATATGAAACACGTGCGTACAGTAGTCAAACACATGTATACTGCTGAATGCTCAAACAAATACATATGAAATGCACAACGACACACCTAAAGTCGCTCACGCACATACATGCAAACTCTACACACACACACGAGATGCGCGGAACTCTCCACGCACATACTCATATGAGAAGCGCACCCACACACAAACTCTACACGCACATACTCATATGAGAAGCGTGCACACACACAAACTCTCCACGCACATTCTCATATGAGAAGCGCACCCACACACAAACTCTCCACGCACATTCTCATATGAGAAGCACACCCACACACAAACTCTCCACGCACATTCTCATATGAGAAGCGCACCCACACACAAACTCTACACGCACATACTCATATGAGAAGCGCACCCACACACAAACTCTCCACGCACATTCTCATATGAGAAGCACACCCACACACAAACTCTCCACGCACATACTCATATGAGAAGCGCACCCACACACAAACTCTACACGCACATACTCATATGAGAAGCGCACCCACACACAAACTCTACACGCACATTCTCAAATGAGAAGCGCACCCACACACAAACTCTCCACGCACATTCTCATATGAGAAGCGCACCCACACACAAACTCTACACGCACATTCTCAAATGAGAAGCGCACCCACACACAAACTCTCCACGCACATTCTCATATGAGAAGCGCACCCACACACAAACTCTCCACGCACATTCTCATATGAGAAGCGCACCCACACACAAACTCTCCACGCACATTCTCATATGAGACGCGCGCACACACACAAACTCTTCACGCACATTCTCATATGAGAAGCGCACCCACACACAAACTCTACACGCACATACTCATATGAGAAGCGCACACACACACAAACTCTCCACGCACATACTCATATGAGAAGCGCACCCACACACAAACTCTCCACGCACATACTCATATGAGACGCGCGCACACACACAAACTCTCCACGCACATTCTCATATGAGACGCGCGCACACACACAAACTCTCCACGCACATACTCATATGAGAAGCGCACCCACACACAAACTCTACACGCACATACTCATATGAGACGCGCGCACACACACAAACTCTCCACGCACATACTCATATGAGAAGCGCACCCACACACAAACTCTACACGCACATTCTCATATAAGACGCGCACCCACACACAAACTCTCCACGCACATACTCATATGAGACGCGCACCCACACACAAACTCTCCACGCACATACTCATATGAGAAGCGCACCCACACACAAACTCTACACGCACATTCTCAAATGAGAAGCGCACCCACACACAAACTCTCCACGCACATACTCATATGAGAAGTGCGCGCACACACAAACTCTCCACGCACATTCTCATATGAGAAGCGCACCCACACACAAACTCTCCACGCACATTCTCATATGAGACGCGCACCCAGACACAAACTCTCCACGCACATACTCATATGAGAAGCGCACCCACACACAAACTCTCCACGCACATTCTCATATGAGAAGCGCACCCACACACAAACTCTCCACGCACATTCTCATATGAGAAGCGCACCCACACACAAACTCTCCACGCACATTCTCATATGAGAAGCGCACCCACACACAAACTCTACACGCACATACTCATATGAGAAGCCGCGCACACACACAAACTCTCCACGCACATTCTCATATGAGAAGCGCACCCACACACAAACTCTCCACGCACATACTCATATGAGAAGCGCACCCACACACAAACTCTCCACGCACATTCTCATATGAGAAGCGCGCACACACACAAACTCTCCACGCACATACTCATATGAGAAGCGCACCCACACACAAACTCTCCACGCACATACTCATATGAGAAGCGCACCCACACACAAACTCTCCACGCACATTCTCATATGAGAAGCGCGCACACACACAAACTCTCCACGCACATTCTCATATGAGAAGCGCACCCACACACAAACTCTCCACGCACATTCTCATATGAGACGCGCGCACACACACAAACTCTCCACGCACATACTCATATGAGAAGCGCACCCACACACAAACTCTACACGCACATTCTCATATAAGACGCGCACCCACACACAAACTCTCCACGCACATTCTCAAATGAGAAGCGCACCCACACACAAACTCTCCACGCACATACTCATATGAGAAGCGCACCCACACACAAACTCTCCACGCACATTCTCATATGAGAAGCGCACCCACACACAAACTCTACACGCACATTCTCATATGAGAAGCGCACCCACACACAAACTCTCCACGCACATACTCATATGAGACGCGCACCCACACACAAACTCTCCACGCACATACTCAAATGAGAAGCGCACCCACAAACAAACTCTACACGCACATTCTCAAATGAGAAGCGCACCCACACACAAACTCTCCACGCACATACTCATATGAGAAGTGCGCGCACACACAAACTCTCCACGCACATTCTCATATGAGAAGCGCACCCACACACAAACTCTCCACGCACATTCTCATATGAGACGCGCACCCAGACACAAACTCTCCACGCACATACTCATATGAGAAGCGCACCCACACACAAACTCTCCACGCACATTCTCATATGAGAAGCGCACCCACACACAAACTCTCCACGCACATTCTCATATGAGAAGCGCACCCACACACAAACTCTCCACGCACATTCTCATATGAGAAGCGCACCCACACACAAACTCTACACGCACATACTCATATGAGAAGCGCGCACACACACAAACTCTCCACGCACATTCTCATATGAGAAGCGCACCCACACACAAACTCTCCACGCACATACTCATATGAGAAGCGCACCCACACACAAACTCTCCACGCACATTCTCATATGAGAAGCGCGCACACACACAAACTCTCCACGCACATACTCATATGAGAAGCGCACCCACACACAAACTCTCCACGCACATACTCATATGAGAAGCGCACCCACACACAAACTCTCCACGCACATTCTCATATGAGAAGCGCGCACACACACAAACTCTCCACGCACATTCTCATATGAGAAGCGCACCCACACACAAACTCTCCACGCACATTCTCATATGAGACGCGCGCACACACACAAACTCTCCACGCACATACTCATATGAGAAGCGCACCCACACACAAACTCTACACGCACATTCTCATATAAGACGCGCACCCACACACAAACTCTCCACGCACATTCTCAAATGAGAAGCGCACCCACACACAAACTCTCCACGCACATACTCATATGAGAAGCGCACCCACACACAAACTCTACACGCACATTCTCATATGAGAAGCGCACCCACACACAAACTCTACACGCACATTCTCATATAAGACGCGCACCCACACACAAACTCTACACGCACATTCTCAAATGAGAAGCGCACCCACACACAAACTCTCCACGCACATACTCATATGAGAAGCGCACCCACACACAAACTCTCCACGCACATTCTCATATGAGAAGCGCACCCACACACAAACTCTACACGCACATTCTCATATGAGAAGCGCACCCACACACAAACTCTACACGCACATACTCATATGAGAAGCGCACCCACACACAAACTCTACACGCACATTCTCATATGAGACGCGCACCCACACACAAACTCTCCACGCACATACTCATATGAGAAGCGCACCCACACACAAACTCTCCACGCACATTCTCAAATGAGAAGCGCACCCACACACAAACTCTACACGCACATTCTCATATGAGAAGCGCACCCACACACAAACTCTCCACGCACATACTCATATGAGAAGCGCACCCACACACAAACTCTCCACGCACATACTCATATGAGAAGCGCACCCACACACAAACTCTACACGCACATTCTCATATGAGAAGCGCACCCACACACAAACTCTCCACGCACATTCTCATATGAGAAGCGCACCCACACACAAACTCTCCACGCACATACTCATATGAGAAGCGCACCCACACACAAACTCTACACGCACATTCTCATATGAGAAGCGCACCCACACACAAACTCTCCACGCACATTCTCATATGAGAAGCGCACCCACACACAAACTCTACACGCACATTCTCATATGAGAAGCGCACCCACACACAAACTCTACACGCACATTCTCATATGAGAAGCGCACCCACACACAAACTCTCCACGCACATACTCATATGAGAAGCGCACCCACACACAAACTCTACACGCACATTCTCATATGAGAAGCGCACCCACACACAAACTCTCCACGCACATTCTCATATGAGAAGCGCACCCACACACAAACTCTCCACGCACATTCTCATATGAGAAGCGCACCCACACACAAACTCTACACGCACATTCTCAAATGAGAAGCGTGCACACACACAAACTCTCCACGCACATTCTCATATGAGAAGCGCACCCACACACAAACTCTCCACGCACATTCTCATATGAGAAGCGCACCCACACACAAACTCTCCACGCACATTCTCATATGAGAAGCGCACCCACACACAAACTCTCCACGCACATACTCATATGAGACGCGCACCCACACACAAACTCTACACGCACATTCTCAAATGAGAAGCGTGCACACACACAAACTCTCCACGCACATTCTCATATGAGAAGCGTGCACACACACAAACTCTCCACGCACATACTCCTATGAGAAGCGCGCACACACACAAACTCTCCACGCACATACTCATATGAGAAGCGTGCACACACACAAACTCTCCACGCACATTCTCATATGAGACGCGCACCCACACACAAACTCTACACGCACATACTCATATGAGAAGCGCGCACACACACAAATTCTACACGCACATTCTCATATGAGACGCGCACCCACACACAAACTCTACACGCACATACTCATATGAGAAGCGCACCCACACACAAACTCTACACGCACATACTCATATGAGACGCGAGCACAACGGAAGTCATTTCAGTGTAAACGGAAGGCATTTCACTACGCTCAAATCATCATTAAACATGAAGTTGCGAGCGATCTTATTAACGGGTTTATTTGTATTTGCAAGCAGCAAAGAGGACGATATAATTGAATTCTTTAACAGTGTGTTAAGGTGTGTTACATCTATACAGCAAGATCACGGAGATTCCTTTTATATGGAATTAGATGACCACGCCAGAACAGTTTACGGTATTTTGTCAGTAGTTGATCAAGATCCCCAGACAAGGGAACACGTTGTTCTTGAGACCTTATACAGATGTATGCGCCAAATCATCCACCAGCAGAGTGGCAGGAGAGCAACAGGGCCACTACTGGCTCCACCAACATCTCAGATTTGCCTCAGGGGTCGCCCACGCTACGACATTTCACATGACCAGATTTCCCACATTCTAAGTCTTGGGTTGAATTGGCAAGGAATTGCATCTTTATTCGGAAAAGACCGCCGCACTTTGTTTAGGCACAGACAACGTCTTAGAATAGGATCCCTTTTATTTTCCCTTTTAATAATAGTTTAGTGATAAATCTTACAGATGTTTTACTTCATTTGTATTACTTTAGCATGTTTGTTTTGCTATTTCATTTTATTATTAAAAAAAATTGTTTAAAATTCTGTATGAAATAATAATTGCACCAATGATAATAAATAAAATGCATCTGTTATATCACCTTTTTTCAAATTTCAGTTCAGTTCATCTTTAAGTGATCTCTTTTTTTTTTTTTTTTACTTCGAGTTTCATTAAGGGTACCCTTAACCTTATAACTTAGGGTTTTCTTTAAAGCAGAGGTCTCCAACCCTGCTCCAGGACAGCTACCGTCCTGCAGATTTCAGCTCCAACCCCAATTATACGCATCTGTTCCATAATGAAGGTGCTCTTGGTTGCTTGTTTACAGACTGGCGTGTTGGAGCAAGGTTAAAAGTGAAGTCTGCAGAACGGTAGCTCTCCAGGAGTAGGGCTGGAGACCCCTGCTTTAAAGCTTTCTGGGCACAGATCATTGACTTCCCTAATGACTATGCAGTCAATTTATAAGAATTACTTATTACATTGTTACCTTCTGCATCCTGTAGGTAGTCCCTCCAGAAAGCAATTACTCTGTTCTCATCCGCCCTTTTGTTGCTTCCGCTCTCTGACCACTGAATGTCAAAAAGCTCATCCATTAAGCCTTGAGTGAATTTGACTGGTGACAAAATAAAGGTCTGAAGGCTTCTGGGTGCAGTTGGATCTTAGCAAGGACCCCCAGGGTCTTCAGGCCATCACCAAACCTAAATAAAGCATACATCAACATCACAATTGTGCAACTATTTAATATTGTGTAATATCTTTAATGGATCAAAAATCTCACATGCAGTTCGGATCATATTTCGTTTTGAGTCACGGATCAGATCCTTTTCCAGATCATCATTATAAACATAAAAAAATAAAAACAAGAAAAAACCAAGGGGGTGAGGCAAATGTTTCTTTGCTACAACCGTAGAGACAGCAGGTATTTATGGGCTCCCGTCACTTTAAGACCTAAAGCATAGATCCAATATAATGAAATGCATCTGATTTCTTAATTTACGTTCATTTATGACAAAACCAACAGTGTTTGAGAATACATGAGGTATTTTAAGAATTTTGTGCATGTATGTGTCGGTTCAAGCGCGAGAAGAAGAGAAATAGAAATTGATTCTGTGAAACAAGACTTGAGGGTGAGCACACAAAACAGCGTGCGAGTGCCGAATGAAGTTCTTTCACCTGTTCAGGCACTTGAATGTTTTCAAATCACTTGAACGGTTTAAAATGGCAAGATGTGCAAATGATAAACTTTCTATGGTTTAACTTTACAAATAATCAGCGAATCACATACATTCTGAACTGGTGGATGACAGCGCACTAGTGAAGGCCTGGCCATTTGAACCCTCAGACTCAACTTCAAAGCAGCTTTTGTCTGTTTCATCCATTTCATTCTAGAAAAAAGTAGAAAAAAAGGACATATTTCTTGCACGAGTATATAATATAATTAATCAAAACGCGTTATGATCAAATATTGCCTAAATATTTAAATCGCCCCAAAAAAGGGAAAACATAGAAAATTCATTACAAGGGATTATAATTAATGAAGCTATGAATACATATGACTACACTTAAACAAAGAAGAAATATATACAGAATAATGAAAAGTAAAGAAAGAGTGAAGATCAAGGAATGGAAAATATAAAATAAAAAATAGTAAAAATATTAATTATAAATAGTAATATAATTATAGTAAATTATAATTATATTATACATTTTATCGTAACACACTATACATCGTTTATTAAGGCGTAACAAGAGGAATATTTCCATACCAAGAAAGATATGGCTGGAAGAAGCAGAGAAACATTCTTACACGTGACTATAAGCACTCAGAGTTTAACTAACACCACTAGAAAGTTGTAACTAGGCTAATATAAGCTGGGGGAACGTTCATACGCACAGGGATATATCATATACATTCTGGGATGACTTAATTATGAGTTAAATGGAAAGAATGTCTGTGTATATTGGGTGTGTTTCTCCAGTTTCCAAGCCACATGGCCTTTCGTTCCTGGCGTGGAGGGAAGTTGAGTTTATTATTTTGAAGCTCACGAAGGAGTTTCTGTTCAGCCTCTGCCAGGCCACTAAAGTGACAATGGGGGAAATTTGATCTAGATTCATCGGTGCTATTTACATGAAGAAGTCCAAAAAGGTTAAAAGCTTTCTGAAGTTTAGAACTGAATCGGTCATCGTGATTCAGTCCAGACGCTACACGTTATATTGTATATGAACCTTGGTAAAAAGTGTATTAAATATCACTAGATTCTGTCCTCTTACATAATTGATGCTGTTATGTTTCTTCTTATCAGAATACTTGTTTATGTGCACTATATAGTTTTATATTTATATTTATAAATGCTGTATGTTGTCATGAATTGAGATTTTTGGTTCTCTGTATTTTATCAGGTTTGGGATCTATTATAATGAAGAAATGAAGAAGTCTGCAGTAAAACTCCTGCTGAATCTCAGTGTTGCTGCTGTAGAAAATGTCACAGTTACAGGAACACGATTCTCTACTCTGCTGTCGTCTGTGTGCAGTTACAAAACCTTCCCTTTTGATGAAGAGTGGGTTAAATATGATCCTGTTGATCAGAGTGATTTCCTGCTGGATCTTTACTCACATGTGAAGAACTATGAGACTCAAACAGGCAGGAGTTTCCTTCCAGCATTACAGTCAGTTTTCCAGTCACCTGATGTCTGGATCATAGATCTCTCACAGAGAAAGACCTCCGTCCTCCTGGAAGTGCTGAAACTCCAGACAGAGAAGAAACCAGTAGAGCTGAGAGGATGTTCAGAGGAAGAGAGTGAAATGAAGAGTTTCCTTCAGTGTCTGCCCTACATCTCACGGCTGAGGTAAGATATTGTAAAGCCTTTTGCTCAACATGTTTAAAGCTGGAGTAGGTCTTTGTGTATTAAATGTAGAAATATGTCAAATTGATTGAAATAAAACTTGTTCTAAGGGTCACAGAGAAGCTGGAAAATAGTCAGGAAAATTAAACTGACTGGTTCTAGAAACCTCAAAGCAAATTAGCTAATATATATATATATATATATATATATATATATATATATATACTTATATATTAAAGCAATAAGTCCCGTGAAGCAGTGTTTTACAGTGGATTTAGAACAGCTAAGGGGCGAAGCGGATCGGAGTGCCTAAAACCCCCTTAGCTGTTCTAAATCCACTGTAAAACACTGCTTCTTATTGCTAGTATAAAACGGTTACCCCATAAAAATATTCATTTTAATATTTATTTTATTCATAAAATAAACACCAGCAACAAAAAATATAACACATTTATTCCTCTGCCAAGCAATGTAGTTCCAAAGAGGTTGCTAAGCAACACATGCAGCAACAAAGAATCCCAAACGGCAGTTGCGCAGTAATACTAATGTAATGCGGTCACAGGTGTATGTTGACAGAGCCCGTCTACGGAGAGCCTGGCCACTCCCTATTAAGTCCTATTGTACAGAATTTTGGTTGTAGTTCCACCAGAGTTCCACTGGGGGCGATCGTCCGGGTGCAAAATGAATGGGAGTCTATGGAGCTAGACGGCTAAATTTGTCTCTTTCACCCGATTGCCGTTTAGAAATCTCAGATTTGATTGTAGGTTTTGCAAGTTCAACATGGGTTATAGGTCAAAAGTTGAATGAACAAGTGCTTATGTCCTTTCGATTTCTTACAGGTTGAGTTGTTGTTGCCCATAACACGCTAGCATTCTGCTAATTAACGCTGATTGGTCAGTGAAGAACTGATTTACGACCAGACATACCGCTTGATGGCATCGTGGCATCCGAACTTAACTCTTCTAGCACGGATATTTACCTGTGTCAGCTGTGTTGTCGATGCCTCTGGAGAAAAGAAAGTGCAGAGCGCGAAAGCACCAAAGTGACTGAAGGATTTCCGTAAAGCAGTATCTCTGGTCGTATGATGTGTATGACGTCATTGCCATTTTAAAAGACTTTTTAAAGCAAATAAGTGACTCTAAAAAGTCTAACACCCAGCAATGTGTAATTTCTTTGCATCTCCTTTCGAAAACAACATTCAAATTACTAGACAAAAATTATATCCTGATAAAAGTGGATTTTGAGGGGTATAGCTCCATAGACCTCCATTCATTCTGCACTCGTCCAGTGAGCGCCCTCATGTGGAACCAGAGTGAAACTGCAACCAGTTCAGAAGCCGGAAGTTTACTGAGAGTGGAAGTTCTCCCCATATTAGACATTCTCTGATGTTGAGTAATTTACAACGGCTTCGAACGTGGCTCAACCAATCAGAATCAAGAATGGGAACTATGGGGCCCGTTTAGGGCTTAAATCAAACTTCATTCACCCACACATATATGAAACACGTGCATACAGTAGTCAAACATACATGTATACTTCTGAATGCTCAAACAAATACATATGAAATGCACTACGACACACCTAAAGTCGCTCACGCACATACACACAAACTCTCCACGCACATACTCATATGAGAAGCGGACCCACACACAAACTCTCCACGCACATACTCATATGAGAAGCGCGCACACACACAAACTCTCCACGCACATTCTCATATGAGACGCGCACCCACACACAAACTCTCCACGCACATTCTCATATGAGACGCGCGCACACACACAAACTCTTCACGCACATTCTCATATGAGACGCGCGCACACACACAAACTCTCCACGCAAATACTCATATGAGACGCGCACCCACACACAAACTCTCCAGGCACATACTCATATGAGACGCGAGCACAACGGAAGTAATTTCAGTGTAAACGGAAGGCATTTCACTACGCTCAAATCATCATTAAACATGAAGTTGCGAGCGATCTTATTAACGGGTTTATTTGTATTTGCAAGCAGCAATGAGGACGATATAATCGAGTTCTTTAACAGTGTGTTAAGGTGTGTTACATCTATACAGCAAGATCACGGAGATTCCTTTTATATGGAATTAGATGACCACGCCAGAACAGTTTACGGTATTTTGTCTGTAGTTGATCAAGATCCCCAGACAAGGGAACACGTTGTTCTTGAGACCTTATACAGATGTATGCGCCAAATCATCCACCAGCAGAGTGGCAGGAGAGCAACATGGCCACTACTGGCTCCACCAACATCTCAGATTTGCCTCAGGGGTCGCCCACGCTACGACATTTCACATGACCAGATTTCCCACATTCTAAGTCTTGGGTTGAATTGGCAAGGAATTGCATCTTTATTCGGAAAAGACCGCCGCACTTTGTTTAAGCACAGACAACGTCTTAGAATAGGATCCCTTTTATTTTCCCTTTTAATAATAGTTTAGTGATAAATCTTACAGATGTTTTACTTCATTTGTATTACTTTAGCATGTTTGTTTTCCTATTTCATTTTATTATTAAAAAAATTGTTTAAAATTCTGTATGAAATAATAATTGCACCAATGATAATAAATAAAATACATCTGTTATATCACCTTTTTTCAAATTTCAGTTCAGTTCATCTTTAAGTGATCTCTTTTTTTTTTTTTACTTACATCCAGTTTCATTAAGGGTACCCTTAACCTTATAACTTAGGGTTTTCTTTAAAGCAGAGGTCTCCAACCCTGCTCCAGGACAGCTACCGTCCTGCAGATTTCAGCTCCAACCCCAATTATACGCATCTGTTCCATAATGAAGGTGCTCTTGGTTGCTTGTTTACAGACTGGCGTGTTGGAGCAAGGTTAAAAGTGAAGTCTGCAGAACGGTAGCTCTCCAGGAGTAGGGCTGGAGACCCCTGCTTTAAAGCTTTCTGGGCACAGATCATTGACTTCCCTAATGACTATGCAGTCAATTTATAAGAATTACTTGTTACATTGTTACCTTCTGCATCCTGTAGGTAGTCCCTCCAGAAAGCAATTACTCTGTTCTCATCCGCCCTTTTGTTGCTTCCGCTCTCTGACCACTGAATGTCAAAAAGCTCATCCATTAAGCCTTGAGTGAATTTGACTGGTGACAAAATAAAGGTCTGAAGGCTTCTGGGTGCAGTTGGATCTTAGCAAGGACCCCCAGGGTCTTCAGGCCATCACCAAACCTAAATAAAGCATACATCAACATCACAATTGTGCAACTATTTAATATTGTGTAACATCTTTAATGGATCAAAAATCTCACATGCAGTTCGGATCATATTTCGTTTTGAGTCACGGATCAGATCCTTTTCCAGATCATCATTATAAAAAAATAAATAAATAAATAAATTTAAAAAAAACAAAGGGGGTGAGGTAAATGTTACTTTGCTACAACCGTAGAGACAGCAGGTATTTATGGGCTCCCGTCACTTTAAGACCTGAAGCACAGATCCAATATAATGAAATGCATCTGATTTCTTAATTTACGTTCACTTTAGGCAAAACCAACAGTGTTTGAGAATACATGAGGTATTTTAAGAATTTTGTGTATGTGTCGGTTCAAGCGCAAGAAGAAGAGAAATAGAAATTGATTCTGTGAAACAAGACTTGAGGGTGAGCACACAAAACAGCGTGCGAGTGCCGAATGAAGTTCTTTCACCTGTTCAGGCACTTGAATGTTTTCAAATCACTTGAACGGTTTAAAATGGCAAGATGTGCAAATGATAAACTTTCTATGCTTTAACTTTACAAATAATCAGCGAATCACATACATTCTGAACTGGTGGATGACAGCGCACTAGTGAAGGCCTGGCCATTTGAACCCTCAGACTCAACTTCAAAGCAGCTTTTGTCTCCTTTATCCATTTCATTCTAGAAAAAAGTAGAAAAAAAGGACATATTTCTTGCACGAGTATATAATATAATTAATCAAAACGCGTTATGATCAATTATTGCCTAAATATTTAAATCGCCCAAAAAAGGGAATACATAGAAAATTCATTACAAGGGATTATAATTAATGAAGCTATGAATACATATGACTACACTTAAACAAAGAAGAAATATATACAGAATAATGAAAAGTAAAGAAAGAAAGAGACGAGATCAAGGAATGGAAAATATAAAATAAAAAATAGTAAGAATAGTAATTATAAATAGTAATTATAGTAAATTATAATTATATTATACATTTTATCGTAACACACTAAACATCATTAATTAAGGAGTAACGAGAGGAATATTTCCATACCAAGAAAGATATGGCTGGAAGAAGCAGAGAAACATTCTTACACGTGACTATAAGCACTCAGAGTTTAACTAACACCACTAGAAAGTTGTAACTAGGCTAATATAAGCTGGGGACATTCATACGCACAGGAATATATCATATACATTCTGGGATGACTTAATTATGAGTTAAATGGAAAGAATGTCTGTGTATATTGGGTGTGTTTCTCCAGTTTCCAAGCCACATGGCCTTTCGTTCCTGGCATGGAGTTCATTATTTTCCATAATGTAATGATAAAAATTAAACTTTCAAATATTTTAGATTCATTGCACACCAACTGATATATTTCAGGTGTTTTATTGTTTTAATACTGATGATTTTGGCATACAGCTCATGAAAACCCAAATCTCAAAAAGTTAGCAGATTTCATCAAACCAATAAAAGAAGTGATTTTAATACAAAAAAGTCAATTTAATACAAATATTTATGTTCCATTATGCACTCAATACTTCGTCGGGAATCCTTGAGGACGATATAATCGAGTTCTTTAACAGTGTGTTAAGGTGTGTTACATCTATACAGCAAGATCACGGAGATTCCTTTTATATGGAATTAGATGACCACGCCAGAGCAGTTTACGGTATTTTGTCTGTAGTTGATCAAGATCCCCAGACAAGGGAACACGTTGTTCTTGAGACCTTATACAGATGCATGCGCCAAATCATCCACCAGCAGAGTGGCAGGAGAGCAACAGGGCCACTACTGGCTCCACCAACATCTCAGATTTGCCTCAGGGGTCGCCCACGCTACGACATTTCACATGACCAGATTTCCCACATTCTAAGTCTTGGGTTGAATTGGCAAGGAATTGCATCTTTATTCGGAAAAGACCGCCGTACTTTGTTTAAGCACAGACAACGTCTTAGAATAGGGTTGTTGAAATTTACCTCATTGCCTAGCGCTGAGCTTAACACACTCGTTAGACAGATTTTGCAAAGAACCCCAAATTCTGGCGAGACCTACATCTTGGGCAGTCTCCGGTCTCGTGGCATCCGCATCCAGTGTTGGAGCGTCCGACAAAGTTTGCAAGAAATTGATCCAGTTGGCCGATCATTCAGACGCAGACGTGCTATTCGGAGTTGTTACTTCGCCTTGAAATATAATAATAAAAAAATCCACATACTTTAAGTATTAGTCAATACGAATTTATATTGAATGAGTTTAAATTGCATCAGTGTCAGAACCTAATAACTAATCCTCTTTATAGGCATATAGGTGGGAACTATAAGCTGGTGAGGTGGAGACTGGTGTGTTGATGGATACAGCCGCACCATTATTCATATTGATTGTTTAGATAATAACAGAGCATTAAGTTTTCTATCTTTGCTCCAAGAAGGGGTACAAAACTTTGGATTGCCATCAAGGGTCAGGTGTGACCATGGCCTGGAAAATGTTGAGGTTGCAAATTACATGATAAATAGAGAAGGTCTCAATAGAAGATCTATTATTGCTGGACGCAGTGTCCACAATAAACGGAGTTAAATAGAGTTGTATCATACTATTATTCTAACTTGTTCTCTTTCATGGAGGATCAAGGCATACTTGATTCTCTTTGTGAGCTACATTTATTCTATCTCCATTATATTTACTTACCCCGGATCCAGAGGGCAGTTAGAGAGTTCAGGAGCATGTGGAACACCCATGGATTATCAACTGAAGGGGGACAAACACCTCTGCAGTTATGGCACAGGGGTATTATTAGTCATATTGGACACAACAACACAGCTGTATCGGGTGTGTTTGAAACTGATGACCATTTTTACATGGATGAGACTGTACCTGAGCTAGTACCAGAACTAGAGACCAGAAACAATGTCGTAGTTCCCAACAACAGATACCAACCAAATGACACCACACTGGTAACTATTCAACAAACATTCAATCCATTACATGAGGATGGAAATCATGGAATTGATTTGTTTTTAGCGCTTGTACAATTTATGGAAAGACAACAAGCCACATCATCTTAGTGTACATATTTTAATTAACACTGTCAGTTATAACTGGAAGTTTTGAAGACACTGTTGCTACATTTGTATGTTTTAAATAATACAAAAAGGGCTGTTGAGAACATTTTCAATGTTTCTTGAAGTTTTCAATGTTTCTCGAAGTTTTCGATGTTCTAAAATTCATAAAGTGATGAAAAGTTCATAAGTTTTACTCACTCAGATGTTGTTCTAAACATGCATGACTTGCTTTTTTTCTGCAGATTGCAAACAATGATGCTGGGGACGGGCAGCCTTACCATTCACGATTGTTGCATTTTATTTTCCTTATACATTGAACATGGTTGTCCGTCCCTAATGTCATTTTTTTGCATTCTGCGGTAGAAAGCAAGTCATACATGTTTTTAAAACAACAGGTTGCTTGAAAAAAACATCATAAAAACATTGCTTGATGTGTACAGATAGTTCGGAACATTGAACCTACTAAATCGTATTAAAACTTTTCATACAGAATTTGCTTGGAGGCGTTACTGTAGTGTAGGCTTATTGTAGAGACGTTAGAGGATTAGTTCTCCAAAAAATAAAAAATTGTGTCCTTTATTTTCTCACCCTCATGTCACCCCAAACCCATATAACATATGCATTTTTAGTTGAAGTATCCCTTTTAATAATATTTCAGTGATAAATCTTACAAATGTTTTACTTATTATTAAAAAACTGTTTAAAATGCTGTATGAAATGTCTGGGCCCTGAGCTATGCAGTCAAAAGGGGTCTTAGAGAAGCAACTTGGTGTTGGTCCTCCGTGAACAAGAATAACTGCCACCGCTCTCCCTGCTATAAAATATCTGTCCTCCCTAATTGCTGGTATAAAAACAAAGCCAATGTTATAAAGACAGCCTCCACAGCATTAAATCTTTATATGTTTAATGTATGACAAACAGATTTGCTTTTTGCTATGAGGTTTTGTACCTTGTGAATCAAGTGCCAAATTAAGATTGCCCTCTTTGCCTTCAAACATTGAAGAGTGCATCAGTGCAGCCAGGACCAGGCGTAACAAATCTCGCCTAGAACCACCCAGATCAATGGCTTCCTCGTACCTTCCTTTATCATCGGAAAACCTAATGACCATTCTGTTGTAAGGGTTGTATGAGACCCTTGTAAAGCCCCGTATGGCCCCATCCAAGACAGCTGCATGATTAATGTTGAACTTTGATGTTTGGTTGAACTTGATTTTTTTCCGAAAGTTCTTTCAAGATATGCTTGATTGGAACGTCCTCTGTAAAGGCAATGCTGCAAAAGATCACAACATATTTTGTTCAGTTTAATGTTTGATCCATAATTGTAAAAATCTAGGGCTGCCCCCTAATAGTTGACTAACCATTAGTTGACAAAATTTGTATTAGTCGTAGAAAAAAAACAAAAAAACAAGGCAAGCTTTATGAGTGTGCTGATAAGGCTGTGTAAGCTATTAAAGGCTCATTATCACGATTTATATGGATTAAAGTCCCTGTAAAGTCAAAATTAAGTATGTGTTTTGAGTTTGTCACACCACAGAAAAATGTGTTATTAGCCACCCAGCCAAATTTGCTAGATAAAAAAAGCCGGCAAGTAAATAAAATAAGCTATCCAAATCGTGAAAAAATGTGCTGTATTCACTGCTCTCAGACGCTGGGGGCGCGTCCACTGGGGGCTCCATCAAGGTGGCTCTTCACTAAATTAATCCACCTCTTCTTGATATGATCGTTTTTCGGAAATTTAAATAAGGACACGGATCTGTTTTGTAAGTGATGACATCCAGGTAATACGCATTTCCGTGACAAAGGCATAGCTAGCTAGCAAACTGTAGGCTGTAGTAACTAATGGTACTGAAAGCAACTCGCCATTGAGCTTCGAAATGATGCGAATGTGCTCTAATATTGTTAGGGGAGGGGCCAGGAGCTCAGTGGCTCCAGTGTGTCGTTGACAGTAGGGGAGGGGCCAGGAGCTCAGTGGCTCCAGTGCATCATCGACAGTAGGGGAGGGGCCAGGAGCTCAGTGGCTCCAGTGCATCATCGACAGTAGGGGAGGGGCCAGGAGCTCAGTGGCTCCAGTGAGTCATCGACAGTAGGGGAGGGGCCAGGAGCTCAGTGGCTCCAGTGAGTCATCGACAGTAGGGGAGGGGCCAGGAGCTCAGTGGCTCCAGTGCGTCATCGACAGTAGGGGAGGGGCCAGGAGCTCAGTGGCTCCAGTGTGTCATCGACAGTAGGGGAGGGGCCAGCCTCAGTGGCTCCAGTGTGTCGTTGACAGTAGGGGAGGGGCCAGGAGCTCAGTGGCTCCAGTGCGTCATCGACAGTAGGGGAGGGGCCAGGAGCTCAGTGGCTCCAGTGCGTCATCGACAGTAGGGGAGGGGCCAGCCTCAGTGGCTCCAGTGTGTCGTTGACAGTAGGG
Source organism: Meda fulgida (assembly GCA_030578275.1). NCBI lineage: Eukaryota > Metazoa > Chordata > Actinopteri > Cypriniformes > Leuciscidae > Meda > Meda fulgida. The sequence continues at coordinate 33,443,199 of CM060618.1, forward strand.
GAGGGGCCAGGAGCTCAGTGGCTCCAGTGTGTCATCGACAGTAGGGGAGGGGCCAGCCTCAGTGGCTCCAGTGCGTCATCAACAGTAGGGGAGGGGCCAGGAGCTCAGTGGCTCCAGTGCGTCATCGACAGTAGGGGAGGGGCCAGGAGCTCAGTGGCTCCAGTGCGTCATCGACAGTAGGGGAGGGGCCAGGAGCTCAGTGGCTCCAGTGCGTCATCGACAGTAGGGGAGGGGCCAGCCTCAGTGGCTCCAGTGTGTCGTTGACAGTAGGGGAGGGGCCAGGAGCTCAGTGGCTCCAGTGCGTCATCAACAGTAGGGGAGGGGCCAGGAGCTCAGTGGCTCCAGTGCGTCATCGACAGTAGGGGAGGGGCCAGCCTCAGTGGCTCCAGTGTGTCGTTGACAGTAGGGGAGGGGCCAGCCTCAGTGGCTCCAGTGTGTCGTTGACAGTAGGGGAGGGGCCAGGAGCTCAGTGGCTCCAGTGTGTCGTTGACAGTAGGGGAGGGGCCAGGAGCTCAGTGGCTCGTGTCGTTGACAGTAGGGGAGGGGCCAGGAGCTCAGTGGCTCCAGCATCGAGCCCCCGTTTTAGCCCTGCACAGAAAATCCTGAACTCAGCAATGGTGAAAAACTGCTTAACGGTCTAACTCCACAATTCAGTACTTCACAGTTCAGTCTTTGTAATATGTTTAAAGGGCACCTATTATGGCATTTAAAATGTTCCTAATATTGTTTTGGGAGTCCCCAACAACAGTTTTACATGCATGCAATGACAAAAAACACTTTTAATATGCATTTATTTTTGCCTGATTTGCTGACTGACTCCCAAATTATTCGTTCAACGACTAATTTTTCCGAACCCCTCCTTTGCGTGACGCTAATCTGCGGTGACTGGTTAGTTGATCCAGTCAGTTGTGATTGGTATACTCTGTGCAGAGATTGTCGGAAATGGAACGCCCATCACCATTAATGGATTATGGATTATAGTATCAACCGGCTCGCGAATCCACACTTGAAAGCATTTATGTTTGTAAAGCAATCGTCATTAAAATGATGTGAACACAGCACAAAGTTCGGCCTATAATTGTTTGGTGTAGTTGTAAATATAAACTCTAGCCACTGATTCTTCACATGCTCGTCCCTGGGCAGTGAAAAAAAGGTCGCTTTTGATTCGCACTTCAGAACACAGCGTCTTGTTGTCGACATGATGTTTTCAAGTTTTCCCTGGTGTCTGCGTGCAATGAGTGGGCGTGGCCAGTTTGATAATTTTTCGTCTTGATGTCACAACGAAAAGGAAAATGACTCATTGTAAAACCGATTCATTAAATTGACTCAGAGTCGACTCATACTTTTGAGAGACAATAACTTTTTTTACTGTGAACTTTCATATATAAAACTTTGCAGGATGTTTTGTTCACTTAGATCTATGTTACACACTACATGAAAGGTAATTTTCAAAATTCCATAATAGGTGACCTTTAAGCAATATATTTCTAACATTTAAAATGTGTTTTTTTTTAGAATTGCCTTTACAGGGACTTAAAGGTCTTAAAAATCCCTGTTTAAGGGAACGGTAAGTGCTGTAATCACTTTCCAAGGGAGTGTTGTCAGGAGTGGAGACTTGAGCAGATCTGGAGGCCAGGCCAGTAGCACTTAAGGAGGACTGACCACTGGTGGATGACAGCGCACTAGTGAAGGCCTGCCGAGAAGCTGAAGAAAGTGCACTTGAAGAGGACTGGCCACTGGTGGATGACAGCGCACTAGTGAAGGCCTGGCCAGAAGCAGAAGAAAGTGCACTTGAAGAGGACTGGCCACTGGTGGATGACAGCGCACTAGTGAAGGCCTGCCGAGAAGCTGAAGAAAGTGCACTTGAAGAGGACTGGCCACTGGTGGATGACAGCGCACTAGTGAAGGCCTGGCCAGAAGCTGAAGAAAGTGCACTTGAAGAGGACTGGCCACTGGTGGATGACAGCGCACTAGTGAAGGCCTGGCCAGAAGCTGAAGAAAGTGCACTTGAAGAGGACTGACCACTGGTGGATGACAGCGCACTAGTGAAGGCCTGGCCAGAAGCAGAAGAAAGTGCACTTGAAGAGGACTGACCACTGGTGGATGACAGCGCACTAGTGAAGGCCTGGCCAGAAGCAGAAGAAAGTGCACTTGAAGAGGACTGGCCACTGGTGGATGACAGCGCACTAGTGAAGGCCTGGCCAGAAGCTGAAGAAAGTGCACTTGAAGAGGACTGGCCACTGGTGGATGACAGCGCACTAGTGAAGGCCTGGCCATTTGAACCCTCAGACTCAACTTCAAAGCAGCTTTTGTCTCTTTCATCCATTTCATTCTAGAAAAAAGTAGAAGGACATATTTCTTGCACGAGTATATAATGTAATTAATCAAAACGCGTTATGATCAATTATTGCCTGTCATGATTCTGCCATCATGTTCTTGATTTTCTTAGTCTTGTGGCAGGATCATGGCAGAACCATGTTTTGTGTACTAGCGCATGGCCTGTTGTTTGGGCCATGTGCTTGTGTTGTCTCGTTACTACACCCCGCCCCCTTGTTATCCTCATCTTGTCATTATTACCTAGTCTGTGTCACCTGTTCTCGTCTTGTCATTACCTAGTCTGTCACCTGTCATGTCATGATTAGTCCTCTTATTTAATCCCCTTGTGTTTGCTGTCTTGTGTCGGTTCATTGCCAAACGTTACTTGTGAGTATCCTGTGAAAGTCTAGTCATTGTTAGTATCTCTCGTAGTGTTTATTTTCTAGTATTTTGTCAGTTTCGTTGTCTAGTTAGTCTCCATATAGTCCTGTCTTGTTTTGCCCCCTCGTGGGTTTTGTTTTCCTGTTTTTGTACCAATAAATCCTGTGTTATTTGCATCTGCTGTCTGCGCCTGGGTTCTCATCCGCCACTCTCATGACATTGCCTAAATATTTAAATCGCCCAAAAAAGGGAATACATAGAAATTACTTGAAAACAAAGTTGCCGAAAATCAAGAAGATGTTGTCTCATCTGGAGGACAGGAAAAAGAGTGGACAGAGAAGAAGGAATGAGCAAAAATGAGCTATTGCCATCGTCCTTTAAGGATAAATCAGTCCACACCTATTTTGGATGAAATGACCAATAGTAGTTAGGAACGTTTAGCGGGAGAGAGTTTCTTCGTCTCCTTCTGACAGCCTAATCTGCATGTTTAATGATGATGTCAGAATTGGTCATTTTTGCTCCAAAGGATGGTAAAAATAGAATTATACATTTTATCGTAACACACTAAACATCATTAATTAAGGAGTAACGAGAGGAATATTTCCATACCAAGAAAGATATGGCTGGAAGAAGCAGAGAAACATTCTTACACGTGACTATAAGCACTCAGAGTTTAACTAACACCACTAGAAAGTTGTAACTAGGCTAATATAAGCTGGGGACATTCATACGCACAGGAATATATCATATACATTCTGGGATGACTTAATTATGAGTAAAAATGTCTGTGTATATTGGGTGTGTTTCTTCAGTTTCCAAGCCACACGGCCTTTCGTTCCTGGCGTGGAGGGAAGTTGAGTTTATTAATTATTGAGTTTATTATTTTGAAGCTCACGAAGGAGTTAAAGCTGGAGTAGGTCTTTGTGTATTAAATGGATCATACATTTTTTTTTTTTGTATTTACCTTTGGATGCAGAAATGTGTCAAATTGATTGAAAAAAAAACCCTGTTATTCTAATGGTCACAGAGAAGCTAGAAAATAGTCAGGAAAATTAAACTGACTGGTTCAATAAACCTCAACTAACGTTATCCTGTGTATGGACCTTGGAAAAAAGTGTAATAAATGTCATTAGATTCTGTCCTCTTATAAATGTTGCTGTTATGTTTCTTCTAATCAGAATACTTGTTTTGTGTACTATATAGTTGATTTATAAATGCTGTATGTTGTCAAAAATTGACAGGATTTATATTTCTCTGTATTTTATCAGGTTTGGGATCTATGATAAAGAAGAAATGAAGAAGTCTGCAGTAAAACTCCTGCTGAATCTCAGTGTTGCTGCTGTAGAAAATGTCACAGTTACAGGAACACGATTCTCTACTCTGCTGTCGTCTGTGTGCAGTTACAAAACCTTCCCTTTTGATGAAGAGTGGGATGAATATGATCCTGTTGATCAGTGTGATTTCCTGCTGGATCAGTGTGATTTCCTGCTGGATCTTTGCTCACATGTGAAGAACTATGAGACTCAAACTGGCAGGAGTTTCCTTCCAGCATTACAGTCAGTTTTCCAGTCACCTGATGTCTGGATCATAGATCTCTCACAGAGAAAGACCTCCGTCCTCCTGGAAGTGCTGAAACTCCAGACAGAGAAGAAACCAGTAGAGCTGAGAGGATGTTCAGAGGAAGAGAGTGAAATGAAGAGTTTCCTTCAGTGTCTGCCCTTCATCTCACAGCTGAGGTACCTGAACTTTTGGATATTCACTTACTGTACCTACTTCTCGATCAGTATCACTTCACATTTTGAATCTGTTTGAATCTGCGCACATTTTATGCCTTTAACCCTTTAACTGTCTGCTCGACCAAATGGTTGAGCACATTTTGAGTCACTATATTTTATTGAGAGGAGTACCTAACTTAACTCAAACTGATTGAGCCATCTCTACCATATGGTTGAGGTATGTTATACCAAAAAAATCCACTAGATGTCACAGTGTCAATCTTGTCACAACACTTCTTCTAACATGGATGTCAGAAACAAATAAATCACCCCAGCCATGTGAACTGTTTTTGATGAAATTTTGCAAGCTAAGCATATTTTTTTTTTTACATATTACACTGTAAGAGCCCTAACTTTACAAAATCATGTTACTTGGTGCCATGAAAAAACTAAAGTATGTTTTTAATAATTTTTCAAAAACATGCTCAGCCAAACGGTTGATTTGGCACATAACGGTTAACTGTCACCCCCCTTTTTGAGAATGGACATTACACAATGCACTATTACATTTTGGCTGTAATTCAAGAATGCTTTGGAATAAAGACCTAAGTTTGGTCTTGTTTTAAAGAAAACACTCAGCAGATTATTGCTGAAGTAAAAGCACTTCAAAAATAAAAGTATAAAAAATTATGGAAGTTTTAAATTTACATTAAATCAAATATACTGTACTTAATATTTTTTCTTTTATATAAAATATATATTTTACAAAATATGTTTTACTATAAAATTACTAACAAATCAAAGCCATATATCTAACCAAGTTGTGTTCCAAATTTGTAGTTGATATCACAAAAATTGAAGTTCCCATGAGATTTTGTTTAGGCGTAATACCAAAAATGACATAAATTCCATTGAATTTAATTGTATGCATTCTGCTGTAACAAATGAATAAATTTCTGTCCAAATATCACTTCCGTCACAAAATATGGAACCGTGAGACTCAGACCTTTCTGACAATGTGTTTTGTCAAGATTAGAAAAGGTTTTGATCATAAATGATGATGGGCAATGTAAAAGTATGGCAAAATATGTGTATGAATTCCGGTACTTTTTTTTACCATAAAGTGCCATCTCAACCATTTGGTAGAGGCCGATATTTTAAAAATGATGGGATGTGTTGAAAAAAAATACATTAAGTGTGGTTACTAGCGACATAAGGAGATAAGAAATGCAAACAAAAAAAAATGTCCATCACTTTTTTCTTGGTGCGGACTTTAAAGGGTGCTCAGTTTCAAAAGTCAACAAAACTATAACATATTTACGTGATGTACAGTACAATATTGTACAAAGTGACCAAATTTTTTTAAAGTTTTCTTTCAATGAAATGAATGTACTATAATTTAGTTTAATAATAGTGATGGCACAACAGAGCAAATAATAGATTAGAAAGTGCTATGTTTACTATACATTTTATTATTCATGTTTAGACTGTATTCAATCTGTAAAACTAAATATATTTCAGCACAGGGCGAAGTATGTACATTAACAACATTTCTGGACAAATTGAATGTAATTGAATTAAAAACTATGTTCAGTGGTGCGGCAGGATTATGAACAGTGTTGTACCTGTGCGCTGCGAACAGACGTCGAGTGACGCTGCCGGTGTTCATACACTCAGAAAACAATGTGTTTCGATTTTAAAGACCCATCACTGCGCTTCTTACTCGGTGTGTGTGATCTTTCAGAGTTCTGTGAAATGTCTATTCATATGTGCCGACTGGACCAATCAGACACACAATTATTCATTATATTTCATTAATATTTAAATATTCATATTTCCCTTGAGCTAAATTTCTACACAACATTTTAATTTTCTTTTGGAAACAGGTTTGACTGTAGGAATATCAGTGATGAAGTGCAGTTTCTTCTGAGACTCTTGACTAAAGCAGCAGAGACTGAGACACAGACAGGAGAGCAGATGCTGAAACTGTTATCGTCAGTCTGCACCTACACATCTTTTCCTTATCAAGAGACTGGCAGAATTAATCAGAGTGATTTCCTGCTGTATCTTTACTCACATGTGAAGAACTATGAGACTCAAACTGGCAGGAGTTTCCTTCCAGCATTACAGTCAGTTTTCCAGTCACCTGATGTCTGGATCATAGATCTCTCACAGAGAAAGACCTCCGTCCTCCTGGAAGTGCTGAAACTCCAGACAGAGAAGAAACCAGTAGAGCTGAGTGGATGTTCAGAGGAAGAGAGTGAAATGAAGAGTTTCCTTCAGTGTCTGCCCTTCATCTCACAGCTGAGGTACCTGAACTTTTGGATATTCACTTACTGTACCTACTTCTCGATCAGTATCACTTCACATTTTGAATCTGTTTGAATCTGCGCACATTTTATGCCTTTAACCCTTTAACTGTCTGCTCGACCAAATGGTTGAGCACATTTTGAGTCACTATATTTTATTGAGAGGAGTACCTAACTTAACTCAAACTGATTGAGCCATCTCTACCATATGGTTGAGGTATGTTATACCAAAAAAATCCACTAGATGTCACAGTGTCAATCTTGTCACAACACTTCTTCTAACATGGATGTCAGAAACAAATAAATCACCCCAGCCATGTGAACTGTTTTTGATGAAATTTTGCAAGCTAAGGATTTTTTTTTTTTTACATATTACACTGTAAAAGCCCTAACTTTACAAAATCATGTTACTTGGTGCCATGAAAAAACTAAAGTATGTTTTTAATAATTTTTCAAAAACATGCTCAGCCAAACGGTTGATTTGGCACATAACGGTTAACTGTCACCCCCCTTTTTGAGAATGGACATTACACAATGCACTATTACATTTTGGCTGTAATTCAAGAATGCTTTGGAATAAAGACCTAAGTTTGGTCTTGTTTTAAAGAAAACACTCAGCAGATTATTGCTGAAGTAAAAGCACTTCAAAAATAAAAGTATAAAAAAGTTATGGAAGTTTTAAATTTACATTAAATCAAATATACTGTACTTAATATTTTTTCTTTTATATAAAATATATATTTTACACAATATATTTTTTTACTATAAAATTACTAACAAATCAAAGCCATATATCTAACCAAGTTGTGTTCCAAATTTGAAGTTGATATCACAAAAATTGAAGTTCCCTTGAGATTTTGTTTAGGCGTAATACCAAAAATGACATAAATTCCATTGAATTTAATTGTATGCATTCTGCTGTAACAAATGAATAAATTTCTGTCCAAATATCACTTCCGTCATCAAATATGGAACCGTGAGACTCAGACCTTTCTGACAATGTGTTTTGTCAAGATTAGAAAAGGTTTTGATCATAAATGATGATGGGCAATGTAAAAGTATGGCAAAATATGTGTATGAATTCCGGTACTTTTTTTTTTTTTTTTTACCATAAAGTGCCATCTCAACCATTTGGTAGAGGCCGATATTTTAAAAATGATGGGATGTGTTGAAAAAAAATACATTGAGTGTGGTTACTAGCGACATAAGGAGATAAGAAATGCAAACAAAAAAAAATGTCCATCACTTTTTTCTTGGTGCAGACTTTAAAGGGTGCTCAGTTTCAAAAGTCAACAAAACTATAACATATTTACGTGATGTACAGTACAATATTGTACAAAGTGACCAAACTTTTTTTTATTTTTCTTTCAATGAAATGAATGTACTATAATTTAGTTTAATAATAGTGATGGCACAACAGAGCAAATGAAAGATTAGAAAGTGCTATGTTTACTATACATTTTATTATTCATGTTTAGACTGTATTCAATCTGTAAAACTAAATATATATTTCAGCACAGGGGGAAGTATGTACATTAACAACAATTCTGGACAAATTGAATGTAATTGAAATAAAAACTATGTTCAGTGGTGCGGCAGGATTATGAACAGTGTTGTACCTGTGCGCTGCGAACAGACGTCGAGTGACGCTGCCGGTGTTCATACACTCAGAAAACAATGTGTTTCGATTTTAAAGACCCATCACTGCGCTTCTTACTCGGTGTGTGTGATCTTTCAGAGTTCTGTGAAATGTCTATTCATATGTGCCGACTGGACCAATCAGACACACAATTATTCATTATATTTCATTAATATTTAAATATTCATATTTCCCTTGAGCTAAATTTTTACAACATTTTAATTTCCTTTGGAAACAGGAAGTGCAGTTTCTGACAAGTAGATTCGGACAAGTAGCGCAGTGAATGAAAAAACACGTTCTGTGTGAACTGGCCCTAATAAGAGTCTTTAGATTTTTTACACATGAAATACAATGCATTGTTCATTTATTTTTCCAATCGTAATGAGTCATATTAATTCATCTAGTCATTTTAATGGTATGTATTGTATTTTTCAGCTGTTCTGAGCGGTGTTTGTTAACTTTAGTTAAAGTGGTTCAGCTCAGAGAGAATCCAGAGCTGGTGACTTTACTGTTGGAGGTTCTCGGCTCCTCCGTCAGTCTGGAAGGAAGTTTACCCAGTAAAACCTGCAGGTCTGTGGGAAGAGTCTTACGTTTCTCTTCTGACAGACTCAACCTCTCTCTAAAACCTAAAGCCATCTCTATAAGAGGAACAAGGCTTCTCTTCAGACACATCACACACATACACACACTCAGGTACAGACAGGATTATTAATAATCATTTCAAATGTTGATCTTGATTCATTTTCCTGCTAATATTTACAGTGCATGTTGTTTTTTTAGGCTGAGTGTTTATATGGTGCTGAGAATAGTGCAGGTGTTGAGGTCAATGAGGGTTCAAACTCCCGTCACTATTAATGAACTCACACTTGATCCGAATGGTAAACCGCTGTCAGAGAGGAAGTGGTCCAGAGTCTTGAGCAGTTTGGCCATCTTTCTGAGACTCTGGACTGTCCAGTGTTTGAACCTGACTGAATACAAGATGGCGTCTGTTTCTCTATGTGTCCTACTGTGTCACCAGGCCCCAGTGATTCTCAGGTATAAGACTATAAGACACATTTCAGCAGTGTTTGACCTTATATTTATCATGGCATACAAATAAAACATTGAATTCTGTATGTGTAGAGCATCTAATGAGAGTCTCCAGAAGCTGGTTGAATGTGTCTATGAAGCTCAGGAAGAGGAACTGACTCAGCACTTCCTGCAGAAAGTGGGCGGAGATATGACTTCCTGTTCCTTGAGCTGGGAAGAGCTTCACTATTTCCTGCAGCACAGAATTCAACAAATCACTGTGAACTTAAGAAAGAGCAACCTTCAGTGCAACATCAGAGAAATTCTGCCATATCTGGACAGGATTCAGTTCAAACGGTAACCTATTCAATTAATTATTTCTATCTCAATAACACTTTAGAAATTATTTAAAAAAAAACTCTAAATGAATGGCAAGATTTAAAGGTTTTATTTTTTCACATAATATCTCGATCTGAATAAGAAGTGATAAAAAAGATCGAGCTTTAATCATGATGATTTGTGTGTGTGTGTGTGTGTGTACAGGATGAGCTCTGTCTTCATGCTGTCTGTAATCACAGAGATCTATGAGAGCGGCTCTGTTGGGTTTGTGTTGAGTCTGTTGAGTTCAGTGAAGAACTGCATAAGCCTGCGGAGCAGAGATCTGGACTCTGTCCACTGTGCGGCGCTGCGCTTCACACTGCAGCACTGCACTTCAGTTTCACTCGACCTGCTGTGGACCTCCATACCAGAGGAGGAGCTGGAGAGCATTGTGCCTCTCTTCAGACATGTGTCCCGCATCAGGTCTCGCTGCTTTACTCTGGAGATGCTTCTCAATGCGAAGGCTGCGTTCCTCCGTTACCAGTCCTTCTGAAGCGTTACACTCTTCTAGTGTATCTTATAATGAAAATATATTTTGAAGAGAAAAAACAATATATTAAAAATCTTTATATTTTCTGACTTAATGAATGGCAAACATCCATGATCTCAAAGGCTTCTTTCCAAAGATCCTTCAAATTGAATTCGACAGTGTTGTATGACGTGACAGTAGATATGCAGCCTTTCATTTGAGAAACTCCTTATTTCTCTCCTCTCCTCTTTCTCTCGGCCTGTTTGTTACATTCAACAGATTTTGTGTGATTTTTGGAAGGCTTGCATTCTTTTGCAACTGGTTAAAGACATTATTTTGTTAGTTGTATTTTATAGGGACAAAAAAAAAGGGAAAATGAATTCCCATCCATTCTCAGTGTTTTAAGATACTGTGACTCTCAGCGGGTACTGATGTTCCCAGAATCTGTGTTGATGACGTATTTGTGTGTGTTCAGTGTGGACAGGCTGCTGTTACTGAAGATGCTTCACTGCTGCAGTGTCTCTGATGTCCAGCGGGAGTTTTCCTCAGTTCTGCTCTCCGTCCTGCAACACAAGCTGGACTTCTCCTGCCGTTCTGCTCTGGATCTGACAACAAACACACACTCTGATACTCTACATCTGACCACTGAGGACTGCCGTGTGATGACCACAGTCATTCAGAGAGCTCACACACACACACAGCTGATTCTACAGGACTGTGAGATTAACACCGCTGGAATGGAGCAGATGTTCCCAGTGTTACATGCTGTTAAACTCTGGTGAGAAACATCATCAGATTACATTCATACACAAACAGACAGAAATCTAATATAAATATATCTCTTTCTCTGTGTGTTTCAGCTGTGATAAATCTCTGCTGCTTCAGTTTCTGGCTCATGTGAGTCCTGAGGAAGCTGAGTCTCTTTCTCGAGCTCTGGGTGACGAGGTGGACCTCAGTCAGACTCCTCTGGAGCCGCAGGTCTGTCGAGGTCTGGCGCTGATTCTGGAATATTCTGAAGGACTCACTCATCTGGATCTGAGTCAGTGCCGTCTCACTGATCCCAGCCTGGATCTGCTGCTCACAAACCTTCACAAAGCACAAAACATTGAGTGAGTGACTGAGAGGCAAAGAAGTGTGAAGTATAATGTAATATTTGTGCGTTTTGTCTGATTTGTTTATTTGATCTGCAGTTTTAGTGGCAATAGCATCACTGACACCGGGGCTCGGATAATCTACAGTATCGTCTGTCGCAACAGTAACATAAAGACAGTAAGGTGTGTGTCTGAACGTCACAGAATCACATTCCCTTCTAAAGTCATTTGAGCTGAAGTCTTATAGTATGCAACAAACATGAGGCTCAAAAATTAAACTGCGATCTCTGAGTTGAAGTGCTTTCTCTTTGGTTCAAGGCCATTCTGTTACTGCTTTTCTTTTGTTATCTACTTTTTATCATCCTTTAAAAAAGGAAAATCATACATTGGCACAATTTATGTCAACAAATCTTTCATGAAATTTGTGTTCATGAGGTGTGTTCGTTTCAGCTGCTGATTCTAATATCAATGTGTGTTCGTATCTTTAGGCTCTTTAACAACAGAATTGAATCCAGAGAGCTCTTCCTCACTGACCCACGATTTGAGATCTGGTGATGATAATAAACTCTCTCTGGAATCAACAAGCAGGTGAAACAACCAATGCAGATCTAGAGAGATGAGGCTCATGAAAAGGTAACAGGTGTGAAGACTTTTGCAGAATCGGCCCATCAGAGTCCCAGAGATGAATCTAGTAGCAGATTGTAAACTGTATTCATGTTTCATCATCATCTTCAGTCATAATCTGTTGCATTAACAGTGTTTTGTAAACTGACCAAATCCATCTGTAAACTTTCTTTCCTCTTCTCCATCTCTTTATATTATTTGTGTCATGCAGGGTTATAGTTTTGATTTCTGTTATTTAGTTTCGATTTCACTATAATTTAGTTTTAGAGTAGTTCATATTTTTATAGTAGTCATTCATAGTGTCATTTTTTCCGGGACAGTTTATTTAGTTTTTATTTTAGTTTTAATATGTTTATGACTTCTAAAGTAATTATGCGAACTGGAATCGTTTAAAATAAAAACAGGGTTAAATATTTCAGCGAAGTCTTTCAATCAATTTTGCTATAGAGTCTTTTTCATGTTTAATTCAGGCGAGATGTAAAGGTTTCAAGTTTGATTTGTCATGTATCAAAACCTATTAATTGGTGGTCTATTTTAGTACGTTTTGGAGCAATGATAATGTTATGTTATGTTAATCTTTACTGAAAATGTTTTCTTTTAGTTTTCTTTAATAATAATATGGATTTCTGGTCTTTTTACCCCTTTGTCTTGACAAACATGAATGAAGAAAACCAAAGTCCTATTCAGTCCTATTCCTGTATGTGTGTTATCAGCATAATCTGAATATATGATGGATGGATGATAGATTTTATTTATTTTTTGCAGAACTATTTGTAGATGCTAGAATTACACACTTCACCTAAAAAAAGAGCAATTTGCATGTGTAAATACTGTCATGATTTTTTTGTGAATGTGAAAGATGCTTTTGATATTTTTAATATCTTTCCAGTAGAGGGCAGCAATGATTTGTTAAAGTGAAAGTGAAAGTGAAGTGAAAGGCCCAGTTTGGTAACCCATGCTCAGAATTTGTCCTCTGTATTTAACCCATCCAAATTAGTGCACACACGTTAGGAGTAGTGAACACACACACACACACACACACACAGTTAGGTGCCTCGCTCAAGGGCATCTCAGTTGTTTCCTGCCAGTATTGAGAATCGAACCCTCAACTATTGTTACAAGTCCGACTCTCGAAATGCATTTACACCATTGATGACCTGATCTTCTCCTCTTCATCTCTTCATCATGAAGAAGAGGAGAAACTGTTTCACTGCCTGAACTCTAGTGTTTACTGCAGACAGAATACAAGAGAGACGTTTTACTCAGGAAAACACACTTGCCTCGTTCCTCCGACTGAAATGATTGGTCAGTTAGGTTAATAAAACTTGATTTAGTTTTTAGATCTTTTAGTTCTGCCTGAATGTTATGGTACTGAGACAGTTCAAATATAATGTATTATAAATGTTAACAGGATGTTTGCAAGGTGTCTGTAGCAATGTTCAGGGAAGAAGGAGGCGGGAACCGGCGAACAATCAAAATATAATTTATTTAAAATAAAACAAACAAACGAAAATACAGCCAGCAGCCCCTCGCGGACGACTGCTGGTTACCGAAAATAAATATAACTGCCAGCAGCCCCTCGCGGACGACTGCTGGCTAAAGTAAAATACAAAAACAAAACAACTAAAATACAGGCCTGTTCCTCTCTCGATCATCAACGTCGTTGCTCCTCCTTCCTGTTCGCCACAGTGTCATACTTCTCCTTGACCGGTTTAAGATGTATTTTTGATAACGTTTGCATTCAATCCTGTGTTGTATATATTAGCTTTAATAAAGCGTTATTGATTTAAATAAAATCTGAAATTGTCCATATTCGTGTCATATCCAGCATACATTCATTTTGAAACATAATATTGTGCTAGACTTTAATACAAGTTTTTCTTCTGAACTTTTGTTCATGTTTATCAGATTTTAGCAGTTCTTTTGAGCAATACTCTAAGGCAGAGAAACAGAGGACGATCTGATCGAGATGCACATTTAGGGGAGACGATAATGGCACTTGTATTTTCCTCTTCAGAGTTTATGATCATAGCTGTTGCCATGACGATTCCATTTCCACAGACATGCTGGAACAACGGCTCCAATCACTGAAACAATCTCAGTGTTTTTCAGTTGATGTTGAATGTGTCTGTATGAGGGAATCCCAGTTGGACGACTGAGAGCTTACAGAACATGAAACATCTCAACATCTTTGAGAAAGAGATGAGCAGCTGTTGAAGTGTCTTCCACACGTGTTCACTAATATATTACGCTTCACTGAGGTTTGATTTGAGGAGAGAAACGTTGTTGAATATTTCTGCACTTCATTGTCTGTAGATTTAAAAAGTCGTAATTTCATTAGAACAATTTAAAATGTCAATTAGCCATTTTATGGAATCACTTTCATCATTTTAACTCATTTCTTCTGTCTTCATGTACAAGATATTGGTCTTCAGCACCAGCAAAGTACGTTTCTCTGGTGGTTTTGTCTGTTTGTTGGAGCATCATCTGTTGGGAGTCTGTCTTTAGCTCTTGGAGATGCAGAAAGTCCTGACCGGCTCTTCAATGAATTATTCAGCTTCTCCACTTTGAGCGTCTGTGGGCTTGTTTTTAAAGTCTTCTACAACCATCATTTGCTTTCAGAGACCAGCAGGTGTTTCAGCACATCTCGTATTCTGGCTTTTCTTGTGTACTGTATGTGTATGTGGAAAAGGATTGTGTGGCACTCTGAAATTTGTATACATGTGAAAAAACTGGAACTATTACTGCTTCCCAGTGTTTATGTAATTATGTATTTTTGGAGTGATTGTTCAAACCCATCAAAAAAAAAACTATATTTGTTGTGCTTATTTAGAGTAAATTAGTCTTTGACTTACAACTGCTCACTTACAGTTCAGACAGTAAGTTTACACATCTAATTAGACTAACAAATACAATAGAAATATAGAAAATACAAAAAACACTTTGAGAACATCTGGGCTCTATGAGATTCATGCTTGAAACCAAGGGTTAGATACCAGGATATTGTCCAAATGTTGTTCCAACCAGCTCAGCAGAGAGTCTGAACAATGCAACGATGCTGCAGATTTGTTAAGAGTTCCCAGCATGCATTTCTGCATGAATAAATCATGTGGTTACTTTTATAGGATCCTTTTACTCTTTGCTGGCTGTTAGTTTCTCGTTGTGTGATGTTCAGAGTTCATCTTTTTACATGATTATGTATATTGATTGTGACTGTGAGGTTCATGAGGTCCCTGTGTGTGTTGTCTTAAGAATTTTTTTTTTGTGCATGATAAAGATAAATGGTTTCCTGTGTTAGGTAATCCAGTACAGTGTTGCCTTTTTAAAAAATTTTGTTTGTTTGTTTATTTTATCTTATTTCAGGGTAGGAAGGTAAATATATTTAATATCTAGCAAATGTAGACATTTTCTGAAGTCTTTTGCTTCTTAGATTTTTTTAATTCAGAGTAAAGACCCCAATAATCTCACACATCTCTTCATAAAAAAGAAATCTGAATAATGTCTTAAATTGTGCTCCCAAAGTCTGCAGTTTATATTTTATAGCACAATATCTCCTGTATGATCTTAGGTGTTTTAGGAGAAATGCCTGAGACAAAGATGATATGATTCATTAATGTCTCCTGAACTATGAAAGAGAAATAACATTATATTTTTTTGATTTCACACCATGCAAGTGAGTTATTACATTTTGATGAAATATTATGAAGACAAACTTTCTTTTCTTTGGAATAACATGCACTGATTATTTGTGCACAACCAGAACAGGAACAATGACATTACTTTCGATTGATGTTGACTTTAATTGAATTCTACAAATGCACTGTATCTCAGAACATCTCCATTTGTATTCCAGAAGTAAAGTCATATGGATTTGAAATGACATGAGAGTGAGTAAATGGTGACAGGATTTTCATTTTAAGGTGAATTGTTCCTTTAAGTGACACTCATTTGTAGGGAAGCACACTCTTTATGTTACAGTAGCACAGAGCTGATTAATCGTCCTCTTCATGTGCTTCGCCCACAGAACACATCCCTCTCTCCTTGACACATTTCATTTTCTGCTTTCATCTGCTCTCCTCTTGGGAAGGGTGAATTGTCTCAATTTGTCTTAAAGCCCTAAACACGAAAGCAATCTGCTCCGCAACTGGCACATCAGACAGCATGAGGCTTTCCTCTGATAAACATTGGCAATGTTTGATTGCATAACAAATTTTAAAATGTCTATTTTTAAGCGTGTACTAGGGGGTTTAAGGCACTATTCTTTGTAATGAACAATATACATGGTATATTTTTTGTGAATATATTTGAGCTATAGACTTTCTACTGCTACTAGATACACAGAGACGCTGCTGTATGTAGCAGATCTAGGCAGGTGGAGCTGGGGAGGTGGAGGGGTTCAGAGGAACTCTGATATCACACTGCAGGACTAGTTTACAGCAAACAAGGAACCAGACAATTTAAATGTTGAGCAAGCAATCTCATTGGCTGCAGGATCAGCAGAAGCCAATCAGCATGCAGTAATGATGTGATTGCTTGCAGATTGCATGTAAAGGACCGATCAGCCTGCGCCCTCTAGAGTTTCATGACTGAACTATATGTAAACTAATTCTAATATCAGAAGGTATGACTGTTTACCTACTGGATATCAACAGTTTTAGATGTTATTTCTCATATTCAGATGTAAAAGCAGTCAGCCAACAGTCAGGTCTTCTATAAACCCCCTGGCTCGAGGTTGCAGGACTGCTGTAGTTTGATGGCAGAGATGCTGATGTCTGCAGATGTTTTGGCCAATGCTGATGAAGCTATAAAGCTCTCAGCTGTCATGATAGATGGATCTTTCTAACCTTCATCTCTTTTAAATTCAGTGAAAGTGCAGACTATAGAGTCCACTTACAGCTTCACCTTGGCATGAACTTTCACCTGATTACCTAATGTACATCATCCTACAACATAGAAAAATGCAGTTCATAGCACAGCAATAGATATCAGGAAATTCTTTATGAAAGTGCATTGCAGTCAAATATAGCTGTTGTAATGGAACAATAATTATACTGCAGCTGTTTTTGTTTCTCCTGTATATTCCAGTGAAAGCTTCATGATAATGGTATTATAGTGACGAATCTACTATTTCACTCCAGGTTTGAGTCATGGATATGTCGGTAGAGGTTTATGTGATCCTTTATGATCCATATAGAGTCATTTTGATAGTCATTGAGCAATAGGGCTATACGGCCAAAATACATGAATAATAAACAAGCTTATACTCCAGAGGATAATTTTGTTCTTCTGTGTTCATATTTGCAACTGTTGGCAGTGCCCTGCCATCAGTCATTCTGTCAAATGAATTCCCACCTCAGCTGACCGTTTCCAGTGAGAAACCACAGATAAAGTCTTTAGCTTCAGTATAACCTGGCTCTTTATGAATATATGCAAAATAATGACATACAATTGTAAGTCATTGTCATATAGTGTATTTATTTATTTATATACATACACACACTCATTATACACACTTTTTATATATTTTCCAAATGAGTGTGTACTAAGTGTACTAAGTGTGTGTGTGTGTGTGTGTGTGTGTGTGTGTGTGTGTGTGTGTGTGTGTGTGTGTGTGTGTGTGTGTGTGTGTGTGTGTGTGTGTGTGTGTGTGTGTGTGTGTGTGTGTGTGTGTGTGTGTGTGTGTGTGTGCGCGCTCATTATCTCCATTTTTTCATGATTCTTATAGCAAAATCCTTTGGTTTCTTGGTTGGTCTAGATGCTCCATCTTTCACATCCTGAGGGTGTTTGCTCTGGCGTGACTCACAAACACTTTCTACTCAGATTTCGACCATGCTGTATTCAGAGGAACCTAGAGAGCCCCCGGCCTTGAAATATGGCATGCTTCCACATCACCCAACTCACATCTGCTCCACTCTGAACCCAAATATGACCAAAAAAAATTTTTTTACTCATACTGAAGAAATCTATTTTTGTGGGACAAGCTTTAGTCCAGAATGTCACAAAAACGATTTTTTTTATATTTAATAATAAGATATTTCCTAAAGTTAATTAATATTTTTTCATTTAATTCATTCATTATGGTGTAAAGTGGATGTTTCAGTGGAAGTGTTCAATTGGTGGATATAGACAACTACTTTATTTACTTTTTTTAAATTATGATTTGTTGGTTTTAAATATCAACGTTTAATATATCAATGTAAGCAAGCATTAATTTACAGCATCAACTGGTTTGTAGATGTTTGTAAAAAGCCATTTGTGATAACAGCAAAAACAATCAAGATTGTTTCAGAGATTAAGTACATCACTGATGAAAGACTTTTTTATTATTATGGAATATTACATAATCAGTATTATGCAAACTGATGTATTGTAAGTAAATGCAGTCAATTTTGATTTCATGTTGTATTTAAAGTTATGGTAATATTGTAAGGAATGACACTGATTTTGATGACAGTATGGATGAACGTAAAATAATACTCTTTTCATTGCGCAATTATACATTTTGTGTGAATATAATGCAGGGATGCTCACAAAGGCGTTTGAGAAGGTCAGTACTACATTTTCTTTCTTTTTTTACATGAAGTGTGCACTGAAATGCATTAGTCCTACTATAGCACTCACACATGAACATACATGCACACACATTGGGTTTGCCTCTCATGCCTGAAATATTCATTCAGTGGCATTATGGGATGTTTTAAAGCAGCCATGCATGCTGAGGGTGGACAGAGGATGAAAATCCTGGGCATTTTTCAATCAACTTTCCTCTTATGTCTGTCTTTCACATAATGAAGAAGATCATGTGTAAGTCGCTATGTGTCGCTATCATGTGTAAGTCTCATTTGTAAGTCGCTTTGGATAAAAGCGTCTGCTAAATGAATAAATGTAAATGTGGCTATGATTTAAATCAGCTGTTCTAGACACAATCTGGATTCTCAATGATCTGCCAGCTATAAAACATCCAGCCCTGTGCCAATGATTCTCACTAACAAACGTGTGTGTGTGTGTTTTCTGTCCTTCAGGAAGTGAGATGTCATTATTCTCTCTTAGACACCATGCGCTGTTAAAAATATTCTGTGAAATTCATGATAAAATGTGGCTACCATATTTTTAGTGTAAAGTGCAACCGTAGCTGCTGTTTTTTTGTTGTTGTTGTTTTTTAGGTTTTACGGCTTAAACTTAAATGAACTGTAAATAGAAATCTGCTATGATGTTAATCAAATACTTAAATAATGCTTTGTACTTTTATAATATACTATCAACCACCATTTTGATTTAACATTCATCACAAGTAGCTTTTCTTAATACTAATATATAGAGACACACAAATATGAAACAGTCACACATATTAAAATAATGCAATAAATATTAATTTAAAAACACAAGACGTAACCGTTTTTAGATGTAACAGTTGTGTAACCAACAGTTATTTAAATGAAAAACAAATTCTGGGAATGTAATTTTATGGTTTTCCACTGTAAATTATATGATTACTTTTTTTCACTTACAAAAAGTGTTAATTCAACAGTAAAATTACAGAAAAGGTGTTGTTACTTGAAACTTGCTTTTAATCTGCTGGAATTGGATCATGACATGAGGTTGGAGGGGAGCTGATAAAAAATTGCTGTATTTGTAATCAGGAACGTAAAGTAAATTGGGTCAATTTTCTTTTAATATTGTCTTTTTAAGTTGCTAAAGCAGAGATACCTGTTCCTACATATGTTGCAGAAAAAGAGAACAGTTCAATATTATTAAGATGTTGTTCTTTAAATGTTACATTGTAATAAGAATATGAATTAGGGTTTCTAGTTCTATAGAATGTTAAATGTAACCCAAATGAGAAAAACCGGCCTGTTAAGCGATATGTTAAGATATAAAAAGCTGCTCTCTAGAAATGTGTTACTTCCACTGGGAGACACTACTTTCCATTGTGCTCTACCGAAAAAAACTGCAGGAATTCAACCTGTCCGTTCTGACTGTTTTATAGCTATGACCTCTTTTTTGTCATGAATTTTAAAGAGGGAAGGGTGTTCTGTCGCATCAGCTCTCCATCTGGCGCGCTGAATAACACGCATCATTTCCCACGTGGCGGCAGAAAAGAAAGATGTTTATCTAGGGAATGACGTTCTACAAGATCTTCTGAAACAGGCTCTAATGAAACATGATGTTCATTTAACCGTTGTACATAACACTGTGGGGGAGAATGAGTTGCACCCGCTGATAGTGTCGTTTATTTGCCTAAGATGTTTGCGTCTCTTTAGCACCTAAGTAACTGAAGGAATTATGCAAATCCGACAACAGAGATAATGCGCCCATAAAATCTGTGCTGAACGCAAGAACACTATTCTTGTGCACTTCGTCAATGTAAGCCTATGGTATTTATTGCAGAAAGTCTGAGCGCAAAGCACAGATCTCCTCAAATGTCATAATTTTAGTCTGTAGAACACATTTTGCAGTTCTGCAAAACGAGTTACACTTTAATAGTAGGCCTATACTGTTAGTGGTTTTTCAGATCTCTAACCCTAAAGTAGGCCTATAAACAATAGTCATAGGGATGCATGCTTTTGCAACAACAAAAAAACATCAATAATCAGAAACAGAACTGGTTCAATTTGTAGTAACATTATGTGCTGCAAATATTACATACATGCTTTTTAATATATTCATGATTTTGACCTTATTGTTTTTATTCATCCTTCAGGTCTTGGAAAATATAATGCAGTCATTTGCTTGTATACAGCTGACATACAGAGCAGAAATATGAAGCATTTGAAGTCTTTATCGATTTTTCTCTCCCTCCAAAACCCCCCTTACTGGAATGATCAATTGTGAGCAGAACTGCCTGACTGAATGCAGGACTCAAGGGATTGCCGCCTGACAAGATGTTAAGTAGAGCTGTCCAATATCACATATAACAGTCTGTGATGTCTTTGCTGTCTGCAATTAACATTAAAGGAATATCCGGCAGCTTTTATAGCAAAGGTGTGGTATTCTAATTTCCAAATAGATATTGCCCATTTCTGAAAAATATGTGAATGGTGCTTGCACATGCAAACCCCATTTTGGGTGGTTTCTAGGGCATTGCTTGGTCCACCTACGATATTCTGGTCCTCCGTTTGTTTTATTGTCCACCCGACGCAAATTGAAAGTTTGAGCCCTTAAAAGAACGTTCACCCAAAAATGTCACTCAGCTTCATGTCATTTTAAATGCATTTAATTTTCTTTCTTCTGCGGAACAAAAGCTCTGTCATGACAACTCTCAGTGTTTGGCATGGTAATGTATAAGACAATGTTGATATGTTTGGTCTTGGTGGAATAGATCTGCTATGCTGCTGCTGTACAATATAGCATATGAATTACCCGTGGCAGATCTATACAGGTGGAGCTGGGGAAGGTGGAGGGTTTCTGAAAGCTCGCTGTACTGCTGAAGCAAATGCTGACCGGTATTTGAAGGTTGAGCAGCGAGCTCATTGGCTACTGATACAGCAGGAACCAATCAGCTGTGCCCTATAGAGAAATTAATGTACAACCTTATCTCATGGCAATTTGTATGTATTTTATGGGGTGGCTAATTCGTACGAATTCATATGACCTCACTCATAGGAATTAGTACATAATTTATGAGTTGCCCAATTCGTATGAATTTGTACGAATTACCTACCCCTACCCGCCCCTAAACCTACCCATCACTGGGGTTTAGACAAATCATACAAATTCGTACCAGTGAGTAAAAGGACCTCCCTCGTACGAATTTGTACGATTTGTCTAAACTCCAGTGATGAGTGTGAATTGGTCGTGAGATAGCGTTGGAATGTAAGCAGGTTGAGTGAAGGAACTATGCACCATCTAGACTTTCAAGACAGAACTATATATTTTGAAGTCAAAACAACATTGGACTTTTATTGTGCACACACACACACACACACACACACACGAAAACATATATTGTCTCAAAATATCATCTTTTGTGTGCAGTAGAACTAAATAGACTAATTCTAAAAAACTAATAGAATGACATAACGGTGAGTGTTAATTACTTTTGAGGGAATGATAGAGTACCTTAAACCACTTTTCACTGCTTATGATAAACAATAGACTGTAATTTAAGTCAATTATTTCGAATGAAAAGTTGCATGGAAAAACTGGAGTTCTGACTCAATTTGATCAGACTTTACCCTAAACACCTGCCATATCTGTAGAATTGACATTTATAAAAAATGAGAAGTAATTTAATTGTTTAACACTGTTGCAACAATTTTCATCCACATTTTGGTGGCCATTTGTCTTATATGGGTCACTGTTCGTTCATTATACTGTGCATATCAACCCCACCTAACAGCAATACGGATGCTTGCTAAACACCACTAATGAGTGTAATGTAACTGTTTATTTTACACTACCGTTCAAAAGTTTGGGGCAAATTCGTTTTTTTTTTTTAAAGAAATTAATACTTTTCTTCAGAAAGGACGCATGAAATTGATGTAAAGTGACAGTAAAGACATTTATAATAATGCAAAATATTTTTTTTTAATGAAATGCTTTTCTCTTGAACTTTCAAAGAATCCTGAAAAAAATGAATCACTGTTTGCACAAAAATATGAAGCAGCACAACTGTTGTCAACTGTGATAATAATCATAAATGTTTCTTGATCATCAAATAATCATATTAGAGTGATTTCTGAAGGATCATGAGACACTGAAGACTGGAGTAATGATGCTGAAAATTCAGCTTAGATCACAGGAATAAATTACATTTTAAAATATATTCACATAAAACAGCTGTTTTACATTGAAATAATATTTAACAATATTACTGGGTTTGTTTTGTATTTTTAATCAAATAAATGCAGCCTTGGTGAGCAGAAGAGACTTCTTTTAAAAAACATAAAAAAAATCTTACCGACCCCAAACTTTTGAGCGGTAGTGTATATATTGCAGAAACTGACATGCTTCACAAACTTTGACCTACTAAATTTGCAGATAAATTTGTATATAACATTAACCTACATTCACTACAGCTCAGACTGTTACCTGAATCCTCAGAGAGAGAGAGAGAGAGAGAGAGAGAGAGAGAGAGAGAGAGAGAGTCGCGAGCTTGAATACAAATCAGACTCCCCGTTGCGCACACGCGCATTCTCTGCAGCCGCACTGAGAGCTGCGGTTGAGGTGACGATTTAATCTCTCACGCCTCATTAAGCAGGATCCGCCTGTGCATGCGAGTGCGGTTTACTCACAGACCGTGAGCGCATCTGCGTGCGCTAATGTGAGGAAACACTCCACGAGAAAAATCCTGTGTGGGTGGGAGGACCGAAAGGACGAAGAGAGGAAAGCTGGATCGGTTCACAGGAGCTCCATGGCAAACGCGCGTAATGGCCACTGCATAGGAATCTATCGTGACGGCTGCAGGGTGTGAAGTAAGTGGATATCCATCTAATTGTGCATGCGAACGCTTCTGGTCACCATAACGCGAGGATTCTTCCATTGTGGACGGTGCATGGCTGTAATTGTACGGTGAGTGTGTGACCGCTTTGGAGTGAATCACCCTGTAAATGAGTGATGTTTCCTGCCCCATATCGCTGGAAATCAGAAGGACATGGAGAAGGAGGGTGGGGGTGTGTGGTATTCCCCAAACGCCAGCTCTAATTACCTTGTTTGGCAAAATCCCTTTAGGGTTTTACGCTCTTATGGCCTTTCGCATACATCCCCCACCTTTAATAGCTTGAAATTGCGATGCTGCCGGATGATGGATGTGGTGATTTGAAACGTGCGTGTGTTTTGGGGGTGCTCGAAACCCAGAGACTCGAAATCAATGACAGCAGAGCAACAGACTTAGACACGTACAGTACACAGTAATCCAGGTACTTACAACAGCAAGAGGATTACGCGCTTGAGCATGTGTTTTATTATTGTTGGGTTGGATATATGAAGGAATGCAATGAAGAGGGCGAGAAAGGAGACAGTAAGTCGTGCATGTGTTGGTATATGATTTTTAGTTTCATTTGTGCAGGATGTATAAAGTGATGATAGTTATGGGATAGTTCACCGAAAAATGACAGTTCTGTCGTTATTTTCTCACCTTCATGTCGTTCTAAAAACCTTTCTTGTGTGGAACACAAAATAAGATTTTTTAAACTATATCTCAAGTTTGTTTGTTTTTGTTTTTCCATGCACTGAAAGTCTGTGTTCATATTTATTTTGGACCCAACGCCTTTCATAATATCTTCTTTTGTGTTCTGCAGAAACATATGCATAGAGGTAGAGGAACATGAAGATAATGAAATAATTGTATTTGATGTTTCCATTGAGTGGCTTAAATTCTGCATCATTTAGGCATATATAATAGACATAAATTTGTTGAAGAGAGGTTAACTATTACTTTTCTAAGCAATGTGTTTTTTTCCCTTGGTGGGATTTATGTTGTTGCCCTCTTAAATATCATAGACACTCTTTTGAGGGTTCTTTTGACTAAGCAAACACCAACCCCCCAAACACCCTTAAGCCACCAGCTAGCAGTCAAGTCTACCTTGTTCTGTAAAACTCTTGATTAATTTCCATGAAATGGAATTCTTTTGTGATGTATATTCGATTGAAAAACTTCAGGGCAGGACTTGATTTAGTCTAGTGGGAATTGATTGGATGGTTGTGGTTTGCTATTGGTGGATCTCATGTGAGTGACAGGTTGCCCCGCCCCTCACGCCAGTAAACACATCATCAGAGATGAGAAGAGATGTTAGAGGGAGGGGAAGTGATTTTGATTAAAGATTACAAGGGCACATGAATTTAAAAATAAAGATGTGCACGCGAATAAATAATTTACTGTATAATATAGTTATTGCAAAATTCCTTATTTCATGGTGACTTTAAGACTGTAAATAAACACAGTCTTACAAGAACAAGAAACAAGAAGGTGCCATCTGACTACCATAGACTTGCACCCTAAAAGGTAGTACTGTAGCTTACCTATCCAAATAATACCACTGCTGTCTGAAAAACAGACTGTAGGAATTACTGGAAAATATTTGCATTGCATATAATTTGACTTAAAATTACTGACAATAATGTGCAAAATGGCATGTATGCATGCTTGTCTTTCCAAACCATGTCTGTCTTGTCTTGTCTTGTCTAGGTTGTAAATGTCAGTTTGTATTGGTGACGACAAGTAATGCTCTATTATAAGTTAAAAACATTGTGGAGACTGTTTTGTTTTACTTTTCACCATCCTTTAATAACAATCACTCTGAACGCTAATGTAATATGAAAGCTGATTCAGACTGTCTATATTTTCATACATAAACCGTAATGGAAAGTCAGGGCAAGCTTTGTATTGAAATGGAGTTGGTCTAATTGAAGCTCAAGTGTCCTCTGAGGATACACTGTAGTAGCCTAATCTCAACTTGTGGTCATCCACAAACCCTCCATCTCTAGAGAAGCCCCGCTTTTTGAAGTGGCTCTTTCAGCTTAATTTATTATTTTAGGCATTGCCTTTGTGTTTGTTTGTCAGCTTGGCTCTGTAGATTGTATGACACACATGAGTTAGTCATACAGAGCCAGACTTTTGACTATCAATGAAGTCTGACCACAACCTGCTCAT
Source organism: Meda fulgida (assembly GCA_030578275.1). Lineage (NCBI taxonomy): Eukaryota > Metazoa > Chordata > Actinopteri > Cypriniformes > Leuciscidae > Meda > Meda fulgida. The sequence continues at coordinate 33,468,720 of CM060618.1, forward strand.
TTAGTTGCAACACAATCATATGCATGGAAAAAATGGCCACTTATCTGGCCGAACAATGGTACTTCAGTCTTTACAGATAGGCATTTTACTTTGAAATATACTTTGCCGATGAAATATAAACTACATAAAATAATTGGGGGCACCCGTGGACTTTTTTTTTCAAAACAAGGCTTTATCAACAACACTCAAAATCTGTCTTGACTAACATTGCATTTCTAGTTACTAGTTAAAAATTAGGTTAATTCAACTGTCATATACTACACACACACACGCTCGCAAACACGCACACAAGCACACACACACACACACAGACATACAGACTAAATAGGTATTTTATCTTTTAACTAACCTGCTAGAAAATTGGTACCTTGTAAAATTTTGACTTTGTTTTCTAACAATTTGACCAAAAAAAAGAGCAGGAGAATTCTAGCTAACAATTTTCACTACGATCTTGCATTTTTTGTGTGTAAAACGCAACAGACGGTCCATAACGTGTGCATGTTGGCTGTAGACGTGCCGTCTGAGTCTAAACATGAGTGGACCATATGCTCTTCCAGACACTATACCTGCATCATTTCTTTCAAGCTTCAAGCATCTATATTTATCAAAGCACATGTTAACAAAAGCCAGAGAGACACAGTTTGTTCTTAAAGCTTCTTCCAGGTTGTTTATGGTTATATTTGGATGGATTTACCCTTGGAGACTTACATTAGAGCACTTCTCTCTCATGGATCATGCATTTTAGCTTTTTTTTTCCTCAAAGACATTAAAACGACACATGGGCCGAGTTTTTAGAAAAACCTTTCAGTGTTGCCCAGCAACGAGGAAAGGTTTAAAAAAATTCTGGGCTCCTTTTTTTATTGTTGATTCATTATCTGAGGACTCGCACACTGACAGATGTAAAACGTTGACCGCTCCACCGCTGTGAGCATAAGGCACACTAAAAGCGGAAGCATGTCCTAGATGCTTTCTGTCGTTGGGCTTTAGTGCCTGGCTTCATGTGATATTCATTTCCCTGTCCTGAACTCAGAGGTTTACAGTGTGATGTTGAACAGGCCAACTGACAAAACGCTGCTCTGTGGTTCACGGGCGAATGAAAGTCCAGTGCTAGAGAGTTGTTGTTGGTAGGTTTAGAAGTTAATCCTGAAGTAAATGGGGCTTTGTAACTACTAATTACAGTGAAAGCTGCTAAAAATGGTTGCACCTTCTGATCTTAACACAACAGTTAATCTTGTAGGTCATAAGTAATGAGCTGTCACTTAATATGATGAAGAGGCCTTAGTTTTGTAGCATTTATATTTAATAAATGTCTTTTTCGGTCATGTAACTGTCAGTGGTAATACAATAAATTCCTATAAAGGATACACAAGAACAGGAAAAACGATAAATAATAAATCATGAAAAAATAAATAGCATATTTTAATATGTAAATAATAGATATTTTCCATTGCTGGCGTGGGGGATGTTTTGTTTTTGAGATCAGTCACTGACAATTCATATAATGGTCACAGTTATAAAACATAACTGAGCCTAAAAATCAGCCTTTTTGGTGTGTCACAAACTGGATTAATTAATCACACATCAAATTTGGCTGAGAAATTAAAGGCACACAGTATTAATACAAATATATTAGCTAAAATAATATGTTTTTAATAATGTCTAAGTTAATACTTGTTCAAAACAATCACTTTGCGCTATTTTCTGTTTATTTTGATAAATAAAATAATTATTTTTTATGTTAATATAAAAAAATATTTTAAAAAGTAAAAGATTCTGAAAGCATTGAATGAGATCCCATAATAATTTAATCGAGATGTACGGTAGTAACATTAAATCATATTTTATTATGATCATGTTTTTAAATATGATTATCTCTAAGGTGGACACCCGATTTTATATGTAGCTAATAATCTGAATCTAATCATGTCATGTCAACGAATGGAAAAGTTAGCCAGATATTTATTATCATGTTAATTATTGTCCTTTCACCCTTACAGCAATGCGCTTTTTACACCAAATACCATACTTTTATATGTTCTCCAGTTATTGGAAAAATGTTACTTCAATTAGCTTGAACAAAACTCTTTGTCTCAAAATATTTTCAATCATTTTAGCGATTCTCATTTGCTACTTAAATCTACAACATAAAAAAACCCATCAAATATTAGATTAACGTTTAGCAAAGAATCAACTTTTGCCAAAAATCCACTTGCATCTTGAAAAGTGGATGTTTTGGAAAGTGAAATGGCAGGTTTTTGCATTAGGCTCCCTCTTTTTCTTTTTCTTTTATTCATTCAAGAAACAGATGCAAATATACAAAGACCTTCAGGAGAACATAAGATTGGTATGTAAAGTCAGAAATCTAAAGGAAGTAAAAAGAATCGCTTGCCTACATATGAAGAGGACCAATAAAAGAAAAAGGATGATGAGAAAAATAAAAGATTAAGCACCAAACATTTTTATAGGGAAGCAACACTAAGTTTTAGGCTCCATCACACCGTGAGTTATTGCATCATGTTCGTCACCAATCAACTGAATTAATGTTTCGTTTATATATAGTCATGCGAGAGAGGTAGCCTAGATGTACAATGACAAATGAGTTATTGTAATTGAGTTAATGAGTTTTCCAGCACCTGACCTGTTCTTTCTTTCTCTCTCTTTCACGTGCGAAGACTAAAGTAGGAGTGCGAGAGCAGAAAGAAGAGGGATCTACAATGGCAGCAGAAGAGAAGCCTGCTGTGAAGAGCAGTAGCTCCATTGTACCATGTTTCCTGTTTGTAGAGGTGAGTTATCAAATAAGCATAAATAATCCTGAACTATAATTAGGACTTTATCAGGAACTTTTAGGAAATCTCAATGGGCTTGCAGTGAAAAATATGAGGTTGTAATGACCTGAAACGAAGATCAGCACCATCATTGGTGTTATTGATATGGAGAAAGACTGCATATCAATAATTCACTTAATATTGACTGAGTTCAGCTTCACTTTGAAAAATCAAATGTGTAATAATAAATGCATCTCTAGCACAGTGGCGCGTGGAGGAAGCGTGTCATTGTGTGAGTCTTTTTAGCTGCTGGTGTTGGTGAGATGCTTCACTGTGGAAACCCATTAAATGCTTTGGAGTACAGGAGAATATTGCTGAACGGCTTTCTTCCCACAAATGAAAAGTTGTTCTCCAAAGAGGAATTATCAGATGTTATTTTTCAACAAGACAATGCTCCTGCACACATTGCAAAGACAACCAAGTGTCTTGAGAACAAGTCCATCAGTTTTGGCATGTCAGAGTCCAGATTTGAACCCTGTAACGAATATTTGGTCTCACATTAAACTCAAGTTGAGGAAGGCTATTCTGTTACTTCGTCTACAGTATTTGTGCAATTTTTGCTAATTTCCTGACCTGTGATTTGTGGTTAAAATGGTGAAGACCATTAAAAGACCACTAAATATTTAGCCATTTTTGGCTTTGCCTTTTTGCTGCCCAGGACTATATATTAACAAATAATTTATGTTAGATATACATATTTAAAAACATTTTTTAATGATATTCTGTATACTGTGCTACCATTTGGGTTTGCTAAGATTATTTGTAATGTTTTTGAAGTCTCTGCAAGGAACTGCAAAATACAGTAAAAACAGCTATATTGTAAAACTGTTTTCTGTTTGAATAGTAATGTAATTTATATAGTAAAATGTAATTTATTCCTGTGATCAAAGCCGAATTTTCAGCTTCATTACTCCAGTCCTCAGTGTCAGTGATCCTTCAGAAGTCATTACAATAGTATAGGGGAGAGTGGGGTAAGATGAGCCAGTGGGTAAGCTGACCCACCCCCTTTAGTATAATTGGCAACTGTACACTTTTATTGTCATTTGACCATATATTTTGGAATCACCCCTAATTTACTGTGAAAAGAAGAAACACAAAGGAGGAGTGAAGGCATCCATTTACATAAATAAATAAAAAAGTTTTGGGCTTTTTAAGTACATTTTTAGCATAGCAGATGTAATGGTTGTGACATCAAAGCAAATGTGTCCAGTTCTAAAAATATTTATGATCCATATTGATGATTTAGCAATGTATAAAAACATCTAAAATCATTTAGCTAAATATTAGCATTTTAACTTACACCACCAAGGCACTATAGTTAAGTTAAATCTGTGAAATATAAACTGGTATAATATCAATCTAAAATTACACAAACGGTTAATTTATTTTTAATATATATTTATTTTTATAAAAAAATAAAAAATCCTTCTCTGATAAGAAGCAGAAGATGCTTAATCATCGATATCTTTCCAACTGTAGTCCCTAATGGCCTAACATGTTCGACATTGCGGACAAACTACCATGACAACTTTTTGACTAAAATATTTATTTGTTTCAGTGACATTTATTCATTCATTCTAATTCAGTTTTTATTTAATTTTACTCAACAAACTCTCTTTTTAGTCTGTTTTGGGGAAGGTTACAACTTAGGTGTTCAACATGTTGTTTTAGAACTGCAAACAATTAAAGATATTGACATTTCAACTTCATTTGATTGGTTTTATGTTGTTTAAGTTATAGCTTTATGAAAAGAAATGCAATGATTTGTAAAAGGAAATTGGATTATTAAATTAGTTTTTAAAAGAGGTAAATTATCTTTAAAATTTCATGAGTTTGAATCAGATTCATTTTAGATCAGTTTACACCCAGATGGTGCAACTTACCCCCTGACTCGGATCAACTTACCCTTAACCTGGGGCAAATTGAGACACATGAGCACTTAATATAAAAGGCCATATTTTTAGAAACCTTTGTCATAGATGCAGTCTGACAGTTTAAAATGATAGGAAAGATTTTGAAATTAATTTAGATACTTTTATTGCACTACCTCATTTTCCCTTATCTTGAGGACCACGTTCATAAACAATTGCTCATCTTACCCCACTGAAGACTGTCTAGCAGTCTCTCTCTCTCTCTCTCTCTCTCTCTCTCTCTCTCTCTCTCTCTCTCTCTCTCTCTCTCTCTCTCTCTCTCTCTCTCTCTCTCTCTCTCTCTCTCTCTCTCTCTCTCTCTCTCTCTCTCTCTCTCTCTCTCTCTCTCTCTCTCTCTCTCTCTCTCTCTATATATATATATATATATATATATATATATACAGGTCCTTCTAAAAAAAATAGCATATTGTGATAAAGTTCATTATTTCTCATAATGTAATGATAAAAATTCAACTTTCATATGTTTTAGATTCATTGCACACCAACTGAAATATTTCAGGTGTTTTATTGTTTTAATACTGATGATTTTGGCATACAGCTCATGAAAACCCCAAATTCTTGTCTTAAAAAAATGAGCATATTTCATCCGACCAATAAAAGAAGTGTTTTTAATACAAAAAAAAGTCAATTTAATACAAATAATTATGTTCAGTTATGCACTCAATACTTGGTCGGGAATCCTTTTGCAGAAATGACTGCTTCAGTGTGGCGTGGCATGGAGGCAATCAGCCTGTGGCACTGCTGAGGTGTTCTGGAGGCCCAGGATGCTTCGAGAGCGGCCTTAAGCTCATCCAGAGTGTTGGGTCTTGCGTCTCTCAACTTTCTCTTCACAATATCCCACAGATTCTCTATGGGGTTCAGGTCAGGAGAGTTGGCAGGCCAATTGAGCACAGTAATACCATGGTCAGTAAACCATTTACCAGTGGTTTTGGCACTGGGAGCAGGTGCCAGGTCGTGCTGAAAAATGAAATCTTCATCTCCATAAAGCTTTTCAGCAGGTCGAAGCACGAAGTGCTCCAACATCTCCTGATAGCGAGCTGCATTGACCCTGCCCTTGATAAAACACAGTGGACCAACACCAGCAGCTGACATGGCACCCCAGACCATCACTGACTGTGGGTACTTGACACTGGACTTCAGGCATTTTGGCATTTCCTTCTCCCCAGTCTTCCTCCAGACTCTGGCACCTTGATTTCCGAATGACATGCAACCACTGAGCAACAGTCCAGTGCTGCTTCTCTGTAGCCCAGGTCAGGCGCTTCTGCCGCTGTTTCTGGTTCAAAAGTGTCTTGACCTGGGGAATGCGGCACCTGTAGCCCATTTCCTGCACACGCCTGTGCACGGTGGCTCTGGATGTTTCTACTCCAGACTCAGTCCACTGCTTCCGCAGGTCCCCCAAGGTCTGGAATCGGTCTCCACAATCTTCCTCAGGGTCCGGTCACCTCTTCTCGTTGTGCAGCGTTTTTTGCCACACATTTTCCTTCCCACAGACTTCCCACTGAGGTGCCTTGATACAGCACTCTGGGAACAGCCTATTTGTTCAGAAATTTCTTTCTGTGTCTTACCTTCTTGCTTGAGGGTGTCAATGATGGCCTTCTGGACAGCAGTCAGGTCGGCAGTCTTACCCATGATTGCGGTTTTGAGTAATGAAACAGGCTGGGAGTTTTTAAAAGCCTCAGGAATCTTTTGCAGGTGTTTAGAGTTAATTAGTTGATTCAGATGATTAGGTTAATAGTTCGTTTAGAGAACCTTTTCATGATATGCTAATTTTTTGAGACAGGAATTTTGGGTTTTCATGAGCTGTATGCCAAAATCATCAGTATTAAAACAATAAAAGACCTGAAATATTTCAGTTGGTGTGCAATGAATCTAAAATATATGAAAGTTGAATTTTTATCATTACATTATGGAAAATAATGAACTTTATCACAATATGCTAATTTTTTGAGAAGGACCTGTGTGTGTGTATATATATATATATATATATATATATATGAGAATTTTATACATTTATAATAACGTTTTATCAAATGATTTCTACGATTCAGAACATTTCATGAAGAATATTTTTCAAGTCAGCTCTAAATGTCTAGTTTCTTTCATTCTTTGTTTTCCTGAAGGATGGGAAGATAATGGACTGAATTGTTTTCGTGTGTGTTATTGTGTGTGAGCACGCGCACTAATGTTGCGTGTGCATCACAAACACATCATGACACTTGCCTCCGCTGTTGTTGCTATGGATACCAATCAGCTGGATCTGGATCACATCTCTATGTTATCATTTTTAGACTCTCCCCCACACGTGTAAATATTCTCTTTGCTGCTGCCTTCTGCTTTCCTCCAGTGATTCTCCCGCTCAGGCATTCACAGGCAGATCTAGTGTGCTCTTGCAGAATGCATGTATGATTATTTGATAAGCCACATTGATTTTTTTTTTCATGTAGCACATTCAACTACTGCTATGACTCACTTTAACAATGCGAAGCAAAAAGCACGGAAGCTGGAAATGTAAAAGAAACATCATAACAGCCAGACAACTTAAGTGAAGTGTGTGCGCGCGCGCGCGTGCGCGCGTGTGTGTTTGCGTGCGTGCGTGCGTGTTTGAGAGAAAGAGAGCATGTTATTCACAAATGTACACATTTTAAATGAAAAATTGGCAATTGTTTTTGAAACAAAGGAGAAAATTTGAAGAATGTTCATGCTGCTCTTTTTTATACTATTAAGCAAATAGTTATCAGGGATATATTTTTACATATGATGCCAGAATTCACAGTTTTATGAAATTGTGGCTTTTGCCTTTTGGTTTGTGATGGTGAATAAGAAATGTGTTTTGCAGCTCCTATAAGATCCAGCAGAGGGCGAACACTGCTGCACTTCAGTGAACTCTAGGTGAAACTTGTAGTTATTTTATCTATGGACTTGAAGTTTTGTTTGCATGTCTCTGTGGGTCTGATTTGGCTTATATTGTGTTAACTAAATGTCCACAAAGACAGTAAAGTAAAACCTGATATCAGCTACATTGTTATGAGGACATTTGAGGGAAATGTAAAAAAAAAATGTGAAAAAATGAAAAAGCAACAAGTATTGACCCAGCAAAATAAAAAAAAAAGTAAAGGTTAATTTATAGTTTCCAGACTGGCGAACTGCAGGACAGGCCTGTCAATTTTCCATCTGGTTGAAGCCACGAGTATTTAGATCAACTCTCAAAAGAAAAAAAATATTTGAATAAAATGCACGTTTTGTGCACTTGTGATCCATTCACAGCACCTGCCACAGTATTTCAATCACTGAAAACAGCGGGACATTAAGTCAATGGGGTCCATCAACTTTTTGTTTACTGACATTCTTCAAAATATCTTCTTTTGTGTTCAACAGAAGAAAGAAACTCATACAGGTATTAATTCTGGAACAACTTGAGGGCGAGTAAATGATGACAGAATTTTCATTTTTGGGTGAACTATCCCTTTAAAAAGATCAAATTCATATTACACTTATTGATGATGCAGATAAGCCCTGAATTCTCTATAATGGTTTTCTATGGAGAAAAAGCCACAAGAAACTGTATGTACTTGCCTGTACATATTAATAAGGTGTATTGAATTTGGTCTTTTAAAATCGCTGTCTAACTATGAATAAAAATAAATGTTCTTTTATTGGCATCCTTCAAAATACATATATGAAAAGAAGAAAAAAAAATGATAAGCTGTTATTGAAAGGTTCTTTGGGGAACTGAACTGAATGGTTCTTTAATGGCATCACTGCGTTAAAAAAAAAAAAAAAAAAAAAAAACCTTTTGGCACCATAATTTTTAAGAGTGTATATGCAGAAGAAAAGTCCATCTCCATCTTCCTTCTCATGGGTGGGTCTGTGGAAGTGAATAGCCCTGAGCAATAGCAGATCTGCTCGACTACAGTCTCTCTGGCTCCTTTGATAGCAGCGTAGAGATCTACAAAGGCACAGGAAAATGAAAGGAATAAAAATGTCTTTTTTTTAAACGAGTTTGACACTTGAACGGGCGGGTCAGTGATGAGCATTGTGAGAGCTGAGCAGTTTGACTCAGTAGGAGGATAAAAGACAAACAGCGGGAAGGCAGAGGAACGGCTCTTGGCTGATGAAA